>JAVQJF010120888.1:0-13889 GCA_036023855.1 Gadopsis marmoratus
TCTTATGTCACACCATACTTCTAACAATGTGAGTCTGCGTCATATTAGCCAATAAGCTCTTTTTCCCTCTCTGCACATTCATAGCCACTATTTGCCCATTTCTGTGTTCATTTGTTTGATTTTAACATGCAAATGAACGAGAACTCTGACAGACGTCTAACTTTCTTAGTGTTGCTGTATTTGATTTGGATTGTTCTGAGTGCTACCCTCACCATATATACTGTATATTTGGCTTATCTGGTATATCTTGTCCCACACAAAACTGATACTCCGGAGTCACTGTGAGTGTAAGTGTGAACAGGAAGAGACAGAGGGATACGTAACATACACCTGGAAGACAAAGGAAAGTACTGGCACGGCACATTGTCAAAACATTTGTTCAAGAAAGTGGAGCTTGAAGATAGATGAAAGGTAGTGACCAAGAAATAGAGAAAACACGGACAAGTGTTATTATGCTCTGTGTGGGTCTGCGTGTCCTCAGAGTCACTGGCTTTTTGGGTTTTTTTTTAATCTACAAAGATCAAGTTTCATGTGAATGATATTTTGATTCTGTTTCTGTTCATTAATGTTGATTGCCTAACCATGGTGCCTTTGAATGAAGCAGGGGTCCTGCTGTTATCCCTCCAAAGCCGGTCGAATTTTGTTGTCAAACTCAAAAGGTTCCCTGCACTTGAGTAAATGCAGTCATGATTCCCGTTTTGAGGTATGGTGGAAAAGGTTCTGAAATATGTAGACGTGTAAGGAGGGGATATTAAAGTTCTGACGTGAACCTATAGAAACAACCCACTGAGTTAGAAGAAAAACTAGCTGGCTCCTGTCAGCAATCTACCAGTTAAATACATAACTGTCTTTACACTTAAGAATAAGGTATAAATGACATATATGTAATATAATACAACTATTAGTGCTCATTTATAATAATAAGATGCCATCAGGCAGGGTGCAAAATGTTTGGTTACTCTTGAAATGATCCTTTTAAAGTTGTCATAAAGATAATCTAAAACATATTGTGGTTAATTCCTTCTAAAAAAACACAACACACTGAGGCCATTGAAATAAAACCACCTCCCCGTGTGTTTGTTTCATCAGATAGATGGATAATCAACAGGCATCTGGCAGACAAACTCGATAAAAGAACAATTCTGACATGCCGTGCTGTTAAAGCTTGCTAAAACTGGGAACACGAGCCTTCCATTAGAGACCAGAAACCAGAAAATAAAGACAAAACATTTGATGAGTGTTAATGGTGTTTTGGAACAAACAGGAAGAGAAGGAGATCCCACCAAAGACGGAAAGACAGACCACGATTTACACTTTCTCAACTGTGGCTTGAACATAAATCTAAATATTTAAAGTTTTCGTTTAAGGCGCGCTTCTTTCAAAAGAAAGCAGTTGTGATGGAAGACACATTTCCAGTCGAGGGAGGTTGCTTTATTTACATGGCGCACTCAGAAGAGGAAGGCAGCCATGTGACTTGGTTGAGGGTCACAATTATAGAAAAATGCAAAAATTATAAAAAGGATTTCCTAATCTTAGGCAACCTGATTCTGGGAGACAAATAGTAATAGAGTAACAAAGATTTCAAGCAGGAAGTTGTAATCAGAAAAATGTGTCTAGCTTGCCTCAAATGAACAAAAACGTTTGACAAAACCCATTTCTGTGCAAGCAGAAGTTTTTAACAGTGACCCTAATAGACTTTAGAACATTAAATTATAACAACAACAAAGTTAGCAGACAATGAGCCTTAATTTCCACAGTAAAAAGGTCTGATGGTCTCTGATAAATGGTTCAATAACTGCTTATAATGCAGATTTGGTGAGTGGCATAGGAAGTGCAGTTTTGACTGACAGAAGGAAACATTGACTTTAATTCCCCCAAACTAAAACCGTACAGTTCAGACGGTCTTGGCTGTTGCAACACACAACAAAGAGCCACCAGGAAGGACATGGAAAGAATTTACTTTATTATTTTTCAAACACAGAAAATTTACAACTCAAAACAGCGAAGGCTTCAACATCGCAAACATCTTCACTTGAAATCCATATTCACTTCAAGCTGGGAATCGATCGCAGCCTGTAATTGAGGAAACGAAATGGCATTAAAATCGATCCATCCATCCATCTTTGATTAAACCATTAAGGTACTCACCAATTCTCTTTTTGCTTCTTCTATTTTCACTTGAGCAAGAGACGGGCTCTGGTGTGGTTTAGAAGGTTTAAACGTTTCATGAAGCCAAATACAGAAAAATATTAGTCGTTTAAAAAATATCTAAAAGAAGGATTCACCCATTTCTATCAAGTTGGTTTAATTGAGTCAAAATGTACACGCATAAGCATAAATTTAACTTCACAAAAAACACCATCATGAAAATATTGTCGGACCGTTACGAGACAAACTGAGAACAAACGTACCGGGCTTAAGTCCATGTAAGGCTCCAGTTTCTTTTTCAAGGGGATTACTTCATGTTTCAGCGCGGTGACTTCCTGCAGAGAGAAAAACAAAGAGGAAGCATGTCAAACCCCTGAAAGCAGAAAGTGTGACGATTTCACTACCGTATTGAGATTGACTCTGTTGCGCATGTTAACAGCTGGAGTTACCTCAGAGAGCTGCACAATAGCCTGGTGGGTGATGGACTTGTCCATGTTCCTGGATGCAAGTTGAGCCTGCAGGATTGACAGAAGAGAATGACACGGCCAACCAAGCTCTACTACAGAGCTCCGTCACGCCTTCGTAACTGTGGTATTTATAATATCTTGTCCCTCCCGACAACGATACGAGGGGCGTTAACTGTTGGACCAGTGCGCAGCATCATCTCTGCACTCTAAACCAGAGGCAGTAACCTGACGCCCACATTATACCCGGGCCAGACTACAGTCTGTCTGTCTTAACAAAAGGCAACTGGTAACTCCACAGAGGAGAGAACCGTGGCACGCCAGGAGCTTATTCGCCATTATTCAGAGAGCAATTTCTGCACCTTTGGTAACATTTTGATCTTTATTATTTTCTGTGGCAACATTGTTGAGTTATGAATAAATATATCTGTATAGCATATTAGCGATCAACTCAATTATTAGCAGCACTTGCCGTTGCCAGATACTGGCAGCGTGTTTTCTGGAAGACTCTCTCCGCATCCTCTATATCTTTCATCATTCTAATTGTGCATTTTTATGCCATTGGTTGGTTGTTCTTTGTTTTGTTGGCATTTTGCCTTACTGGTGGTGGCTGAGGACACCAATAATTCATTTATGGCAAAGTTGTCATTAGGACATTGTTGCTTGATTTTCTCACCCAGAGCAAACCACCTACCACGATGTGAATATTTCAAACCTTATATTCAACAGTATATTGTACCTTCATGCCCAACACAACTTGCACTGTGCAGCAGTTACAGTTAAAACAGCACAGCATACCTCTGCCTTCTCCCGTCTGTTGCTGAGCTCTTTAGCCTTTGCCGTTACAAAATCCATGTTGAGCAGTCTCTCCTCCGCTTTAGCGCTCTCCACTGCCTGAGATTTGACAGTTTTGTTGATGTCCCTGGAGACAATTGAGAACACTGGTTACAGATGAGGTGCATTATAAAGCAGCAAATGGTTTACTGTGTGTCTGCTGTGATTGGATTTGGCATGTGCCTACACACACTATGCAATAGCCCAGGACTGTGTATTTGTTTTTATGTTAACTATGGTGCAAAGTAGTAGTAATATCAACATGCCAAAGTCATCCCCTTTCATCCATGTTCTTACTCTTGTAAGTTGCTCCGCAGCACCAGAGTGGCGCCAAGTCTCTTCCTGAGGCCCCTGAGCTCCCTCTCAAGTCTCCTGTTTGTCTTCTCTGCGTCCAGAAGTTCGTCGGTGAGGTTGTTCACTGCCGGCATCAAACTAGGCGAGACATAAAAATCCAAGCTCTTTATGTGAAATCTCCACCATCTCAGTGCTGACTTTTCCTGTCTTTCATAAGGGGGGAAACTACGGACAAGAAAACAGACTCCCAACGGTGCAGCGACTGTGTACCTGCCCAGTGATGTGTCCCGGACTCCGAGAACCATGGCAGTGTCCACCAAAGCAGACAAGTAGTCCGCAGCGGGTTTTGACAAGCTTGCACAGGACAGGTCGACACCTTGTAGAAGAACATCCCGCAGATGAGCACCTAGACGGAGGAAACGCTGCTGTGAATACTTTGCGGTGTGAATGAATGTAGGAATGTACACAGTAAGGTGGAACATGTAAAGACACTGAATCAGCCTGTTAGAAGCTTTGTAACAACGTGGCCATCGTTACTACATTAACAACATTGTCTTGCCCTAATGTCACCTCTGCTGTGTGTCAGTCACTCACCGTCAGCCTGATACTCTGACGCTTTCTGTTTGAGGTCTTCAACGAGCAGAGCCGTGTCTCTGCCCCGGGCGTCACTGGACTGTGCCAGCTTGTACAGTAAGTCCACTGTCCTAGTGTTGACCTCGAAGTGTGGCACCAGCTGATCCCCAAACACCGTGCCGAGCCAGCTGTTCACCTGCAGAGCGACGTGAAACAGGGCGATAAACAAAAACGGCACTGTCCTATAAAGTCCTGTTAGACATACACTGAACGTTACCTTGTTGATCTTTTCACACATGGCGAATGAAAAGGCGGCAGAAACCACCACAACAACGAGCTTCTTAAAACGTGTAGGTGGTCCAGCAGCCCTTAATGAGAAGAACAACAGTTCTTGCTTTCCGGTTTCGCGCCCCCCGAGATCATTCTAATAACTTCCTGGTTACCAGCCAATGAAAAGACGGAACGAGCGCCCTAGCTATTTTTGGTAACAATAACGATTTACAATTTTTAAATAAAGTATAAATGGACGGGTTAAATTAATACAAGCAAAGCAGGTGACGAATAACATAGAAATAAGGCAACAAACTCTCGGTTTGAACTAAGTATATCCGGTTCACGTTTCAAAGATAAAGATAAGATCAAGAGAGTTACAGTCGGTTCCCCCCCGAGCTACGACCTTTTTCAAATGCTTAGAGTTGAAAGTCTGACAGTGGAAATTTTTGTTTTAGATATTTTATCTTATTTCAATGCAAAATCAATATTCATATAGGCCGACAGCACAAACATCTATCATTGGTAAATATAAAAGAAAGAAAGAAATAGAAGGAAAACAAAGAAAGAAAGAAAGAAGTGTAGGGAGCAGAAAAACCATAACAACACCAAAACGATATACAAAATGAAAGACAATGGACTAATTCCCTAGGTCAATTGGGTCATATATATCAATACAGTACGCTAATCGTGTTAGTATACAGCATGTAATAATAATGTAGTCTATGTTTCTAATTGTTAGGTTAAGGTTCTGAAGATGCATGTATGAAAACAACACATATATTATAAGAGATTGCTTATCAGATATTACATTTATTTTACTGGTGTTTAAGAAAAGTATAAAATCAGAATAGTTTACTGACACATTTGGCTTGCCACTCACTTCCTTACAATGCATATGATTGAAAGAATATCTCTACAAAAGCCTGAAACAAAGTATAAACACAGTATTGAATTGCATGCACATAGACAGACAGTGATTCACTTCCATTTGTGAAAGTATTAAAAAGGAAAAACAAAATGCATCGGGGTTGTCTATTTGTAGGCGCTTCTCTAAGACGAAGGCGGAAGTGCAAAGGATTACACATCTCGCGTTGACCGGATACCTCTGGGATCTCCACTTCACGGCCACCCGCGTAAGTTCGAAGCGGTTTTCTTGTGGGAAGCTTGGTAGAAATGGCGGGGAGAGAAAAGTCGTCAAAACACCGTCAGAAAATTGTGCACACCACGTTTGAAACATCCAGTACGGACTCCACCGTCGTGGAAGAAAAGTTGTTTCGCCAAGCAGAGGAGGACGAGGACGAGGACAGTGACGACGGACCTGTGATCTTCATCTGCGGGAAGTGCAAGTTGGCCGTCGGGGATTCAGTGTCCTGGGATGGAAGTGAAGACGACCAAAACCAGATACGATTGAAGCGTGAGTGTCGGGTTTTTTTTTTTAAAGATTGCTTGCTTTTCTTTTAGTGCACACACCGACTCCTCGGGGTGAAGAAAGCAACATGCAGAAGAAACAATGAAACTGCTAAATGTAGTTTAAAAAGCAGATTGACTGAAAGCTCTTACAGACTGGTGCGTTCAGGTGCAGTTGTAGAGGTTGGGAATTTACAATGAGAAGTTACCTTATGAGTACAATGCTGCTGACATGTGTATGTTTTGGTCTTAGGGGTCACTGACAATGTCTTGGTTGGAAAGGACAGTCGTGTGTTTGAAGCGAGCAAACGATCGCAATGGTAAGAAGGTCCTTTCCAGTGGATGGATGAAGTGTTCAGATCCTTTAGCCAATCAAAAGTACCAATACAGCAACTCCATTGCATTTAAAAGTTATGCAGTTAACACTTTGCTTTAGTGAAAGTGCAGAAGTTGCCTAATATGAGCAACGTGTACTCAAAATGTAGTCATTAAAAGTGCTGCAGGATTGCTGTTGTCAGCTCTTGACTTGACCATGTGTATGTAGTATTGGATGAGAAGCCTGTGTCTGAATGCGCAGACTTGCAAAACGGAGTTTACAGACAGAAAACAAAGTGTACAAAACTATGCTCGCAGATGCAAACTTCAATGGACAAGTTTGCAAAGCTGTGGTTCCAGATACAAACTCCTGTTTTTGAATGATATAATATTCCATATATTATAGGGGTGGTACATGGATAGGAAAATGCTGCATATGTGTTGTCTTTGAATGCACTGACAAACAATTTCAACTACTCATTTGATTAAATCTGCCCCCCACTGTCTGATTTGGGCTGAACTGTAAAATGTGCCATTTCACCTCCACAGTCTGATCGTGGATCTGTTCTGTCAAGGCTGCCACTCCGTGCTCGGCATGGTTTACACATCCACGCCTAAGCACCTGGACCACAAGAGACTTACATTCTGTTTCAATGTAGCAGACATCGACAGGTAGGTGTAGGCCTCGGGTTATTAGGAGGAATGTTGAAAGACATGTATCTCACTTTGGGAAAAAGTTATTACATAAGATAAAAAGCATGCAGGTGCACTTTCACTGCAGTCAGGTCTGTATCTGAGAACATGATGCCCACTGAACTTGTCCCCTTATTTACCGTACGTAGAAACGTGAGTGTGAGCATCCATTTGAACATGGGAACTTGAAAGCATAGACACTCATTTGTAGACAGGTATTAACAAATTTAATCTTAATGACATCGGCATAAACTCATGATCAATAAGAATAATGTAGAAATAAAAACCCTACTTGACAGGAGGTCAAGGTTTACTGTTTGTTGTGTTTGTTGGAATACACACCATCAACTGAAGGCACAAGGAATTAAAAGCCGGTCTCTGTGTTTGGGGTATTACGTTGCATTTCATTAGTTGTACAGGTGCTAAGTTACCTGCCCCCCCCTGTACCTGCATCCTAATATTGTCCTGTGAATCTTTTCCAGCTATGTGCTTGGTTCTGCAAGCCAGATGTTGGCAGCAGAGGGCCCCAAAGAGCAGCCAGTCACACTGGACTACAGAGGCATTGTGGAACAACAGTTGACAGAGGTAAATTACTGCTGCTGCTTTTCTTTGTCTGTTTTCTCTGATACTGTATTGCTTTGAGGTGAACTGTTTTGTCCGCTGAGCAGAATATCTGCGCTAAAGCTTCTTGCAATGTATAACAAGGGCAATTTCTCCAAACACGGGCGAAGTTTAGTCCTTTTTTTCTTTTTAAATTGTATTGTTGATGTGTAAAAATGATGAAAAACTACAGACCTGATGTGTGCATTGCCAGTTATGGCACGAGACACTGTTCTGTTGTCTGGCTGACGGTGCTCTCACGTTGCTTTAGAGCAGTTCTCTCGCATTGATTATCAATGCACAGGTTGTTCTAATGGTGACATCAGCTTTGTTCTGGGAAGCCCTCATTCCTGTGACGGGCAGACGTTTCCCTCAGACGTTACCTCATCTCCCCATGTCATCCCCTGCAAAGTAAATCATTTCCCATACCGATTTTTTGATTAGATTAAAATAAAGAAGTGTATTTTTTCCAGTCATATAAGTTTCTAAATGTATTTCTGTTTATATGTTTCTGTATATTTCAACTTTGAATTCCTTTCCTGTTTGTCACGTTAGTATTATTTTCATTCTGAAAATTTAGAAGGTACTCACATTTTTCACTGGAATAGTGTAGCGATTCCCAAAGTTATTCGAAATCATCCTTTGTTTAAAAATGTATCCATAAATGCACAGATTGACCAGTAGGTGGTGGTAGTGCGCAGAAGAACCTGCCGGCCCTCCCTCACTCTTGTGCAGAGAACAATAGCTGTGATAGGGAGCATGTTGAGGAATCTTTGTTAGTGGAAAACATGTTTTGATCATGAAGGGTCTTTGCCACCGTACCTGGATGTAATATGGCATTTTGTTTTACTTGGCAGTGGAAGTGGAATTCCCTGCAGGTGACAATCGATCCATTGTGTTAAATGAGATGTTAGTTATACAACAGTGTGTTTTAAATAAGGCCGGCTGCTAATAAGACAAGAAGGGAAAGACAACGTTGCATGTGAGTAGCAGAACATTAGCTGTGTGTTCAAGTTCTTATGAAGACTTTCTAATACACTGTGTGTGTATTAGCACACCAAGTACCATGTCATCATTAAGTCTGTGACTAGTTTAGCTCCTATGTATAATTTATCTTTTCTCTTCTCTTCAACGCTTGTGACCCACCAAAACAAGTACTTTTCGAAAGGAATCAACTCTTCAGTTCGTGTCACGCAACGAACCCCACGTCGCTGCTGTAAAGATGTCGGCACACCACGTGTCTGTCAAACAATGGGGTGCATAAGGGCCACGTACAATGACGTTAACTTCATATTCTCTGTGGTTAATGTGGTTTACCACTTAAATCCACCTCGTCATTGACTGGGTTTAGTCCCTGTGTGAGTAGGCTGAAGATGAATCTGACTATGGGTGCCCACTGATTGTATTCATTTTAGCTGGTTTCATAGCTGTGGTTCATCGTCGGCCATTAGCGCAGTGTAACAAGATTTTATAAGATCTAGAATTTAAATTTAAATGATTTCTTTCATCGCGTCTGTCGGCATAAACCACGCTTTCACTGACGAGTTCTACTTACATTTCTTTCCATCAGCGTTGTGTTTGAGTTTAGGTCCAAAGTTGCTTTGCCGGCTTACACGGTCAGTTTCCTCAACAAAATTCAAAGCAACATTTTTGCTGCAAGTGGTACACGACTGCATTTTAGGTCGAAAAATCATTGCCAAGTATCGAAAAGGTGTTGATCAGCAGGTGATTTGCCAACTTTAGACTGTATTTTATTCAAAGTTATAGTACTGCTTGTGTTTATTCAGTTTAACATGCATATATTCAACATTTTTATTACTAAAATGATAAGTAGATTCACCATTCATCTTGATCAACAGAAAATTAATGGACAACAGTTGTTTGTGGACAATCAACTGTGGAGATTTGCAGTTTTTCCAAGTTAAAATCTGAACTGGTTTGTTGGTCAGACAAAACAAGAAGCTGTCAGCTGAGGCTGTGGCACTTTTCACTCCTGGCTGACATTTTATAGACTAATCAATTAATCAGAAAATGTAATTGACAGATTATGGAATGATGGCCACAGTTGTGGGCCTACTTCTTTTGTCAAATGGGGAGAAAAAAAAGGGGGGTCTTTGTAGGAAAAAGTTGATTTGGTTTCAATAGTTACAACTCCGATGTCATCGCTAGTATTGAAACGTGAAAGGATGCCCAGCCCCAGACTCAAGTTTTCTTTGTCCTCAGCTTCACTGTATCTGATGAAGGTGCTCGGTGCCCCTCCCGCCATAGTTAATGTATCCTGTCTGTCTGACCCGTACACACTTGTTTGGGTTTTTTTTTACCTTGTACACTCACACTCTCCCCCACCCCTCCCACTCTCTCTCCCCCCTTCATACTCACCAACCCCTGACTACTTCCCCTCCGGGTTTCGTCATGTTCTCTCGCTGTACCCTTTTTCCAATTATCTTTACTCCTCCCCCTCTTTCTTCCTCACTGCTTCCTGCTGCTCCCCTCATTTCCCACCTGTCTCCTTTCTCCTTCATTCCTTCCCTGTTCTCACTCCTTCATATCCACCGTCTCCCTTTCCATCCTCACTCTTTACCCATTTTTCTGCATCTTTGAAAACCTTCCTCTTCTCTGCTGCCTGACCCCCCCCCCCCCCAACCCTTCCCAGATGAAAATGCTGGTCATGTCCATGGCACATAATCTGGAAGAGATCGCCGGCCTTCAGGAGGGATGTGATGAGCCATGACGGTGATGGACGTCAACTTGTCTGGGCGGGTGCTTTGTCCGGGTGTTGGACATGAGGGTTTAATATCCTCACACCTAAGGCTTCTCTAAGTTTCATCTCCACCTCAGTAACACATTTTGTGCTGGCCTTGTGCACACACACACACACACACACACACACACACAGCTTCCACTCCGCTTTGTCCTGATTACTGTTGGTGAAACAAAGACTAGCTGCACGTGTAATAAATCATGTTGTCAGCTCGCCTCCTGTGGCTCACGGCACCATCTTCTCTGTCGGTCTCAGTGCAGAGTGAATGTACGCTATGAGCAGACTGTTTATATGTGCAGGATTTCATCAGGCAGACTGCACACTCAGCGCTATGCCATATTGATCTGGCCACACACACACACACACACACTTTTTCTTTGTTCTCTTTCTCAAGCATAGAGCATTGACGGATTGCTCGCTTTTTTTTTCATTGCCTTGTAGTGGCTAGAAGGGATCAGCGTTTATAATGATTTTGTATTATAAAAAAAAAAGGTTTTGGCCATTTAAAAAAGGTCCACGCTCTTTAATATTGTCAGCGTCACATGGGAATTATCTAAAGACGGTTTTGTCTTTTTCTCAAGTATTGCCAGATTAACTTACATCCATTACATTTTTATTACATTGACTCATTAATGTTATCGATTATTTTTCTCTTGTTTGTTCACACTTGTACAAGCTTGATTGTTCTCAAGTATTTTTTGTCTAATAAAATGTTCAACTGTTTCCAAAATTATGAAATTATTTTAAACATTTCAATATTGTCAGTTGTGCATAAAGGATTAAACCAAATGAGGCAACTTTTAAACTGTCGGGTAAAGCTTTTAAAATCTTTCTTTTTGTTTGAGTTTGTGTAGTAAGATTGTTGGGGATCAGTGGCTCATCCTGCTTTCTCTCTAATTAGAAGTATTTCTTGGATTTAAGAGTTAAACAGCAAGTTTAAGGTCTTTGGGGGGAGGTGATTATATATTTAAGGCACCTTGTTTGTTTACCAACTGACCTCTAATGTGCCTAGCAACACTTTCCACCAAGGCGGGAAAGCGGCTGCATGCTGTACCGCTCGCCCGCCCTCATCCACGAGGTTTCATCAGCCTCACAGAACAACAACCGTTAGAAACGGCCAACCAGCACACTGTATCCAAGGGCAGGTTGCGATGGCAACTGAGAGCACGTGCTATGCTGAGTGCCTGTTGCCATCTCGTCATCTTCTTCACTGCCAGAGGAACAGCCAGCCAGCTCGCTGGCCGGCACGCCTGTCAACAGACGTTATCCTCCCCCCCCCCCCCCCCCTAATGCTCAGACACATACACAGGGGAGGAGTCCTGAATGTATCCTCCACCCTAATCTCTGTGTGATGTTTTTCTTTCTGCTAACCCAACCCTTGCACCTCTTACTCCCTCCCCCTTCCTCAACTGCTGGGGGGGGGGAAAAAGTCATAACAACAACAAACAAGCCGCGTGGTTTTTGTTGTTGTTGTTGTTGTTTCTGGTATTGTTGGTGGGTGTTGTCTTCATTCAGTCCTCGCTTAAGGATGAGCTGCCTGCATGCGTCCCGCACAGAGAGTGGGTGATGCAAGCCGGCCGGCCAGTCCATTGTTCAGATGTGTGCTGCTGTGCCCTGTAGCAGACTCATCCACTTTGTTTGTTATTCCATGCAGAGCAATTACAAGCGTAAAGGCTAGTAGCTAGTGAGCGTCACCGTGAACGCCTCACCGAGTGCCCTCTGAACTCATTTAGCTATTTTATATATAGATACGACGTTGCTAGATGCATTGCATTGCTGAGTGCAATTATTGCACCGGTTTCACCCCTTAAGTCTCAACCAATCACTACCACCCGAACCAATAGCAACATGGAAACACACACAGGCAAACACACAAACGTATCAGTCAGTACTTCTACACACATTCTACAAGCACTCTGGGACAAAGGATGAATAATGCAGAGGTAGTGTCTGAGTGAAAGTCGCCTCCCCTCTTTCCCTCCTTTTCACCTTCCCCAAGCAATAAGGAAGCAATGTTGCCATGGAGTCAATGAAGCCTCGGCACGCCATCAGCCAATTACAGCCTTCCCTGTGTGAATCATCGGACCAATGGCTGCTCGAACTGATGCTGCTGTTGCTACAGACACTGCAATCCTATTGGCTGAGCTCTGCTCTTTGATTGAATTTCTGATCTTGTTTTTGAGAGAGAGAAAAAAATCTCAAGGAGTGCCACCTGTGTGCCAACAAATAAAATATGTTGTTTTTTTTCCTGAGATGGAAAAGATTACTTTGTGAGATGGAAAATGTTTCTGTTTTAGGCGTTTAGGAGACTTAAATTCAGTGCCAATTTTGGTTCTGTAATAAAGTGAGCAATGAGGAAATTGAGATCTTTTTTTCCCCCCTGGTACTTGGTACACTCAGGTGTATGTCTAGTTTTCTGTCAATTAAAAGGTGGGAAAACAACCTCATTTCAGTAATGACAGTTTTAATCAGTACTTGTTTCTTTCATTCAATTGCAATTTTCTGCCTTCCCATCACAACATGTGGTTTTCCACTGACAAAAGAACCACACCCCACCAGTGGCTCATGGCAGGTTTATGACCAATTCCTTGTTTAACTCTTTGATTTCCCACAGCACAGTCCACTGTGTTCCCTAACAGTGTCCTATAGTTATATTTTATCTGTGCTGTGTATGTCAAATTTCAGTCACAGTTAATTCAATTATTAGTTTTTTGTTGACATGGTTAATTTATGTAAATACTATCCAAATATATTAAATAGATTATACAAAGAACACATTTTTAACTAGCCTGTCAAAATGTTTACTTAAAAAATTCTTTAGAGAACCCAACTGAACTTTTGACTTAATGAATGGCCCCTACTTTTCCTTAAATGGTTGCTTCTTTGACATGCTCCACCAAAATCTTCTTTTTAGATCTGAAGTCAGACAGTCTGGTCTGATCTTTGTCTTTGTGTCGCATGGGCTGGACGGCAGGTCAATTAGTAAACCTTATCATCTGGGAGGTCACCTTTCCCAAATAAATCTCAGGAATCAGTGGGTGAAAGATGATCTTGGTGTCAAGATCGTTTGGGGAACTTAGCCCAGTGTAGTTTTTTACGGACTGCACCTCTAGGGCGAAAGCGTAAAATCTCTGGTAAGCCACAGCCTTCTCCTCCCGTTAATCACCTTCATCTGTGCCTGTGATCGAACCGGAAAGCCGGCCAGTCAGAGACTCGTCTGACGGAATAACCCAAATCCCCTCTGAGTTCTCAAAGCCTCCTACTTCATTAGAAACGTCTGCTTGTTTATTTCCCCCCACATCTTTGTGTACGCCGGCCGCGTGGTTGCCACTCACTCTCTCCTCCTCGTCCTCTGCATGTGTGAGAGCTGCTGAGGAAGGTTGAACCAGGATGCTCAGGTTGTCGTGTGTGTGTGTGTGTGTGTGTGTGTGTGTGTGTGTGTGTGTGTGTGTGTGTGTGTGTGTGTGTGTGTGTGTGTGTGTGTGTGAGAGAGCTAGAGAGGGAGGAACCCAAATAACTATTTAGAA
>JAVQJF010120916.1:0-10171 GCA_036023855.1 Gadopsis marmoratus
AGGTGGGGGGGGGGGGGGGGGGGGATGGAGGAAAGGGAAATATAAAGTCAGTGGTAGATTACTTTTTAATGTGAACAATGTATTTCTGCTGTTTACCTTGCGATTGTTGCGGTGACAGATAAAATCATTGCCACCATGAACTCCTTCCTTATAATATTATAAACTGCTGAGCAGTGTTTTGGGGTCTGATAAGCTTTCAAATTCATGGATCTATTACTCAAACTGAACTTCCTGGATCATATTTCATTGTAAGTAACACACCCCCACCAACTAAGCCGATGGAATTTTTTTTCAGCACAGGGCTGTTTTCAGTCTAAAGATCCTGCCGGTGTAAACATTTGTTATAAACATTGTAAATCATTTGTGACCGGGATGTGTGCTATGTTTCAAATAACCCATGCAATGCTGGCCGGGACATGCAAAAGTACAACATCTGATCACTCTATCACTCTGGACTCCAGCTACGAGACAGCGTTTCTGCAAGTGACCTTGCACTCTGGCCTCTTTAGGGGACAAGTGTGATCAACCTCTCCCTGTGGTGATCCATTAACTAATACATTATATATTATTATATGTTAGTTTACTGCACACAGAAACACCTTCTTTCATTCACTTGTGTTTCTTGTTCAGACAAACTCAGTGTCACAGGTACACACTCACACCTCTCCAAAACTATGCGTGATATTACACTCAGCTGGCACAGCAGGGACACCTTCATTAATTGACCGGGATTTAACAATTAACTGACCTTGTGTGCTTTTCTGACACCGGTGAGCTGTTCTGAAAGATTCACAGTTTATACAGCAACATCATGTGTAGAATAGCAGCAAATCTCCACACTGTTTTATTACTTTGCTTCCAGATTTAAGGACTGTTTAAAAACGTCCTCCTTTGGATAAATAAGGACATGAGACATAAATCAGTTTTTTCAAATATGGAGGAGCAGAACCGCGAAGTACGAATGAATTATTGCGCCGCACAATGCCAACCGGCAACGGTAACCATGACAGCAGCTGCTGGCTACATCAGCTGCCTCTTCAATATTTAAACATGAAAATACCTTTTTACAATATAGATGACATATAATAATTAGCTTAATTTTGAGACCCTCTCAAAATTTGATTCTGCTGAATTCGGGTGGGGGCTAGTTGTTAATTAGAGGGCCTGAGGCCCATATATTGCACACTGCCTTTGTGATCATGATACATATGGCATGTTATATTTAACAGCTGTGAGTAAGGGAGCAGCAGTCCAATGGAATGTAGCTATGATGAGCAAAGACTTACATGGGTAAAGTTGTAAATTGCAGTATGGACATAACATTTAAGACTGCATGAGCATACCATGCTAATAAATACTCTGTCGCACACTATAATGACGTTGTCTTGTGTGTGCCAGACCTTCCATTGGAGTAAAGTTGTTTCACTTCCTGTTCAGGTCAAATCAACAACCAGTCAAGGCTTTTGACATGTTCATTTATTAGCGATTTACACTAGAGAAAATGGCAACCTTGTGAAAAAAAGAAAAAAAAGAAGAAAATTACAGTATTATATTAGAGTAAGCAGTCATTTGGCTGAATGTAAAGAATCCATCAAACATATTCCAAGTGAACCATGAAAAGCACACTTCTATGCATTCAGCATTTCAGCCAGGAATAGAACTGGGGATTGTTTGAAACTATTGAATATCAGTGCATAGTTTCAGTACTGACACAAAAACAATACATTTCGATACCATCGTTTGGGGGATATAAAAATACAAACCCATGTGTCATGCAAAGCTGTACAATGATAATGGGTCACATGGGTCCAATATTAAAGTAAATGAAGCCTCACTCTGCAGCTCCGCTTTCAGTGCATTGTTTTAGCTGTCCGGCCTGCAAACTCCTCTCTCATTAGCAGCCTCTCCAGCCACCGTACTGATAAACCAACTGTACACTGCCTGCACAGCAACAAACGGCAGACAGATGAAGTTGGCGACTAGCTTGCTACACGCTCTACTATGTTCACTGGCTAAAGGGACCAATATTTCCCTGGAGTTGGCGGAGACCATAACAGAGCTACGAGAAAGGTGAATATTGGATTTATATTTGTCAGGTGGAAGGAAAAACAACTCCAAATTAAAGCTGCAAGCAGAGGTGAGCTGCCCTTGCTGCCCAAAGTCAAGGTACAACATGTCTTTAGGTCATTGAATTTTTTTTAATTACCCTCTTGGTATCATTTAGCACTTAATACAAACACCTCTTTTATCCTTGTGCCTGGACTATGGTGATGATTTAAAACTTGTTTTATGTTTTGTGATATTTCATTACTTGTGCAACTGAAAATTATGTCCTCATATTTTGTAAGCATAGAGAAGGATTTTTTTTTTAACCACATTTTAATTATGTAATGAGAATTCCAGCGCCTATTGTGGATGTTTGCATCATGATCGTGAATAAATAGTTGCTTAATGTTGCATGGGAACACTACTGAGTGATTGGACAGCACCGGCCAGATTCTATGACGCATCCCATCACCATGGCAGATCTTTTGTTTCGGCCCTCTCTTGTACTACGTGGGGGGCATGCAGATTCTCCTCCCCCAAGCCTTCCTTTTAATGACCAGAAACCGCCAAACATGTATAATTCTGTTAGCATCATATGTAAATGATCAGTTGACTCATGCCGGTTCTCTTTTCACAGCTGCCTCTGATTCATCAGTGAGCTGCCAGTGATTCCTCATCGTGTTTCAATTTCACTGCACTGGTGGAAGAAAATGAATCAGACGTGTTAAGTGTCTGAGCAGTGTGTCCACAGTAGATTATGTGCTCTTTTGCACAATAGCTTAATGAGCGCTACTAATCTGATGCCATTGAAGTGAAAAGTCTTAGCTGCAAAGGGCAAATGAGAGCGAGAGTGCAGATGCATGTGCAAACTTTCCTTTACACAGCTACTACATAAAAGGGGAGAGGGATGTATAGACGATGCTTTAATGATGAGATATTGTCAAACTTTATTATGGGATTTTCTTTTTTTCTTCACCGCCCACACTGAGCCTTGAAAAAGTTGAAGCCTGTCAGGTGCTCTATCACCCACAGCCCACACATAAAAGACATGCTGTTTCAGTAGAAACTTCATTTACATTTAATTTAAAAATTCAGCAAACTGATTGGAAAATTCGAAATATCTCAGTGTCATCAAAAGTCAGAAAATGTCTTAACCCTTCTGTCTTCTTTTTCTTTTTTGTTTGCTTTGACGTCACGTCTTTTGGTTTCGACTTTGGATTTCTAAAGAGCTGCCCTCAAGACATCAGGCGTCATTTTACTGTTTACTACTTCAGAGGCAGAGCAGCGCTTCAGCCGCTCCGTGTATGTTATTCCTATCAACTCTGTGGAACGAAGAGCGAAGAAGTCAAGTGAGATGGCATGGTGATGAAAGAGGACGAAATAGTAAGATTAGAGGAGGGAAATATTGGTAGAGAGAGAGAGCGAATGAAGTTCAGAGAAAAGACAAATATGACGGGAATATGAGGAGTGTTAGAAAGAAAGAATATTAGGACAAAAAGACAGAGAAAATCTATAAAGAAAGTAGAAGAGGAGTGTACCTGTCAGCCCTGTGCTGCTCATCCTCAGGCCATCTGCTCCACTACATCAAGGGATTTGCATTGATTAGCATGCCATTACATCCTTCACATGGTGCGTGTGCCTTCATATGCTTGAGTGAGTGTGAGGTATTAACATGTGTGCATCTGTGAGCTTGTGTTCATTCACGGACTCTAGCTTGAGTGTGTGCGTGTTTGTGTCTGGCTGTGTACATATGGGACTTGTTTGGTCATAATTACACTGGTGCATTGAGGTTTCCAGCTGAATGCTACTGGGTGGTGGGTGACAGCCTGAGTGGAATAACCAGGGTTACAGATCAACAGGGTTCCCTCTGAACCTTCACCCTGATTATGGCTGTGGAAGAATGGCAGACTGAGGCTGCCTGGGACTGTTTTCACTGATTTCAAACACTTGCAGAAACTCACTGCCTTCCTAAAACCGATCATGGTCACGGCTGGGTATTGACTCAGTATTTTATGGTATGGACAGAAATGTGGCTGTGACACATACAAGTTTCGAACGCTGTAAATTACTCAATGTTGATCAATCAAATTTGTATTTGATTTAAAATCAGACTTTTGCCAATTTCAGATTGTATTTTATTTGGGAAACATTCTAATACAGCTGCATCTGTTCAAAGAACATTTCAACATTCGAGAACATTTGCTTAACAATGATAAATGAACACAACTAAACGCTTATGTCGGAAAGCTAACGTGCTTGCAGATGACAAAACTAACATACTGTACTTGTGATTACCATGTTCACCATCTTAGTTTAGCATGTTAGCATGTTAACATTTGCTAATTATCACCAAACACAAAGTACAGCTGAGGCTGATGGAAAGTCAGTAGTTGTCAGGTATTTGGTCATAAAAGAAAGAATTAGATCCATTTTTACCTGATGGCGGCACAAAATGAAAAAACAATGTCATGGAAATACATCCAATAGATGTTGAGACATTTCACTGAAAACTACAAACGTCAGCCTCATGGTGGCGCGAGAGGAAAAGTCAGGGTTTCACCAAAGCCACTAGGCTTCATCCTCTGGAATCATGGATGTCTTTTCTAAAATTCATAGCAATCCATCCGATTCTATATAGTGAGATAATTCAATCTGGCCTGAAGTGGTGGACTGACAGGCCTGTACTGAAACTTTGGTATGGTATCAACAGTAGTATCCCAAAATTACGAAAGATACTCAGGCTATTACATTTTACAAAATATTCCACCTATGCAATTAGTTTGAATTGATTTAAACACAGTTCTTGCAGCTTCATCCCAATAAACATTATAAAATTGACGTGGTGCTTGCTGTTCATGGTAATTTTGCTGTGAGGCAGTTTTTAAGAGTCAGAAAACAGCCTTAACTTTTGCTAACTGCGCTTTTTCCCCTCTATGGTGTTGAACCTGAAATACTTCTCAGATGGCTTGGTGAGAAGGACAAAGGCCTAGTGTACTGATATGCAATAGAGATCATTGTAGATTGTGAATTTGATCAGCCCTTTGTAGATCGAATATTCCATTTTTGTTTTCATGCTCACATTTTTTATGAAAAGTGACACTTCTCAACGATACCCAGCTCTGATCGTGACATAAATGAATCACACTGCTGCATTTCTCTGCCAATTTCCTCAATAAAATGTATAATTGTATTGTATTATTTTAAGGCCACATGTGTAACGCTGCAGTAAAACATACTGTAGCCTAGACTGTAGAAACTGTCAAGTGTCCTGTTCAAAATAAGATCCAGGGGTATTTTGTTACATAATAAATATTTTGAGGTTTCAGAGGGTTCACCAAGTCACTGCTAACAATTGTTTTATATCACTGTGAAGCTTCTCATTATAGCTGTGATTGAACGGAGGCTCCTTCCTCCAAATTATACCCCTTCAATGAAGTAGGAGTTCTTGTAAATGGATCATTTTGAAGCAGACAATTATTTAGACCCAGGCTTTTATTAACAGTACTTATTATGTCATTATGCTTTAATTTGATTAGAAATGACTGTGTGTGATGATCAGCCATCATTTTGATTGAAAAGTGAGAGAAAATAACTGGAAGCAGATTTCTATACTTATTTTGCACCGCTGCACTGTGGAGTTACTTTCACATGACAGACCTCAAATGTTTGATGCTTTGAATATTTGATAGTGAAATAAATCCCACGGCACTGCTGGTGCTCTGTGGTTTTTGTCTTTTGAGCAAGTGTGTGTGTGTGTGTGTGTGTGTGTGTGTGTGTGTGTGTGTGTGTTTAGTGAAAGCACACACTGGTACAGCAGTAGATGTTTATTTTTGACTAGATTTGAAGCCACGATCACACACAGACACACGCAGACACTTGCCAGCGCGGCAGCTGTTGAGGCTCCAGATCCATACAAAGCCAACAGGATCAGAGCAGCAGGCCTGCGCTCTCTCTCGTGACAACACACACACACACTCAGAGGGGCTGTGAGCCTTTAGCTGCTGCAAGGTTCATGCATGAGAGATCGACACATGGGGAGGAAGGGACACAGAATCAAGCAGGCGTGGGGTTGAGAGCTGGTCTGTGATTGCAGTATGGTGCTCCCACCCACTGCCGTCTCCAGTGGGGTCAAAGGTGGTGATGGATCCATGGGCCCACAGCTCTTGGGGGCCACCAAAAGGTCCAGTGAGATGTACAAATTAATGAGAAAGTCCAGCTAGAATGTGGTTTAAGTGGGAACAGACTTTTAGATCTAGACACCTGAAACATAATGACTTGTTTTGCCAATATCTTTTTTGTCTTGACTGAGACAATACTAAGGATGCTCTGCACCCTCTGAAATCCAGCAACAAGAGGGTATTTTGCATGTGGTTGTGCCAAACCAGAAACTGACATTCGTTAAAATCAGTTTATCTTGCCAATGGAATGTGGCAACTTGTCCCGAAAAGGCAAAGAAACTGAGGAAAAATGCTACATTTCGATGGAATGCTGGATGGAGAGGGTGGCGGTAGCTGTGGCACTGCACTAAAACCTGAATGATCTGGATTATTAAATAAAACCCTCTGATCAAAGTCTTAAAACCACTTCCAAAGTGCAGAAAATGTCTATATCTGCTGTGACAAAAAGTATAAACTTATTGAGCACATTTTTGGTAAAGCTAGCTGTCCAAGTCATAGTCAACCCTTCCAGTTTCACTGCCTTCACATTAACATTTATTCTGACACACATGGAGGAAGCGGCGAATAGTGTTGAGAAAATTACTTGAAAAAATATAATTAGTTACTCATCTCCCCAACTGACCAAACTGATATGAATCAAGTCGACCCCGCAAAGTATCGAAGTTGGTGGGATTAGCGATATAATTGCTGATTTTAAAAACTCTAATGCCTTAAACTGCTTGTTATGAGAAAAAATAATCACATTGCTGCCCAACACTATGAACAAAGTGGCAGCAGTAGCTTTAAGCAATTTAGCATACTCCTGCAAATGAACAGAGGGGAACAAAATGCTGTGTATATAATATGGATTGGTGATGTTTAGCCAATACCTAGTCTGCTTAATAAGGTCAGTATTGGCACTGATAATGATCTAGATGAAGCCAAATTCCGTCAGAAACATCACACGTTTACGATAACCTCAGTGGCGACGAATGGTGTTCAGAAGGCAAGTGAAATGAGACCATTAAATTATTTTTTTGTTCAAATGTAATGATCGCACATGTGACCTAACTGGAAAGCATGATCAGATGAGAGGGGCCAGCAGACATAATGATGTGCTGGACAAAGCACTGAATTGCCTGGAGGCTAATACAGCCTTGTACTAAGCAGTTACTATTGATTAAGTCTTAGCCTCTAAATGAGTTGTTGTAATAAGATCAATCTTAATTGTATCTGGAGACATTGGCCCCCTGCACCTTCATCAGCATGAGCTCTGTGCGGTAATTTTCTTTGTTCAGAACAAATTTGACACATTGGGAACAGAAGGTTTTACATGAAGCAGAACAAAAGAAATGAAATGCTTTACCTTTGCATAATTTAATCCCTGTAAATCTCGTAAAAAAAAAACTTATGTGTGAGTCTTCTTTTAGTAGATCTCTCTAAAATCATCTTTGTAAAAACACATTTAAACTGACATGAATCAGACAGAGAAGGCGTATCCATCTCAAAACAATTATACCTTGAGTCTGTTACAGAACAAATCATCATCTGACAATCTGACATTTTTGTCAAAATTGAGTTATTCACATATTGTTATTCTGTGATTATTTACTTATTTATTTATTCTATCTCTGTCAACTACTGCGAATGCAAAAACTTTGATGCTCAAAATTGCTCAGAACTCAGATAGAACCTTATAATTCCAAGGTTTGTTTGTTGTTGATTTATCTTAAGATCATCTACTGGCGCTGTAAGGGAATAATACCCTATATACCTTACAAACATATGGAAAACTGAATAACTACAAGTGACAAATGCACAACATATACTGTAATCTTATTCCCTATTTCTTATTTATTAAAAGTTCAGGTTGAAGCTGCGGTCGGGGGTTCGCATATGGACAGAACACCCTGGTCCTTGAAAGCTGAGAGTGTTTTTTTCTCAGTAAATATGGCATGTCACAGGGGTTAAATACCACCTTAAGGAACAATGGAATTGAAAGTGAAGGCAATTAGCAAATCAATAGCTGTTTAGAGCCGGTGGTTTCTAGGGAGGTTAAACATCATCATTCTAGCAGAGGGTTGGCAACGGCACTTCCCCCCACCCCCCTCTTCATTCTGAAACTTTTTTCTTTTTCTTTGCCACCACTAATTAGCAGTAAAATGCAACCCCTAAAAGCACTTCAGTGGAAAATAGATCATTGATTTTATTTACGTTTGTATCAAGCCGCTTTATAAAATATTGAGGCGGATAAAAATCCTGAATTGATTTAGGCAAACAGGGAGGAAAAGGTTTGACAATCTAAATTATAAAGTAGAGGTTGCTCCTCTTAAAACTTTTACATAAAGGCTTTTAATCTATCACTCTGAATGCAACAAAGCTGAAAAATCTCGAGGAGAGCATTGATTTCTCAAAGTAATTGCTCTCTTTCCAATACATCTAAAAATCTGCTTGTGCAGATAGCACTCTAAACATTTTAGCTGTGACAAATCCTGACAATGAGAACATATTGTGTTTATATATTAACTAGTAACATACAGTTTCACTGTTAAGTAGGCTTTATCAGTTTAGAGCAGCAACATCCAACCTAACTGTGCAGCCATTTAACCTTAATTCAACGTCAAAGCTCTGCTGTGAGATTCAGTCTGTGTGATTCAGCTCTGTGCTTCCAGGCAGAGGGACTACAGTCTATAGCTGTCACCACACTTGTAGGGAGGAAGACATTTGACAATCTGTTGGCCGTTGGTGCTGCTCTGCGAGGCTGCCGTTGGGTCGACGTTGGGCCGACACATCATCTATCTCAGCTGAGCCACCTGAGCCTGCCCCTAATAAGGAGCCGGGGGAATCGGGAGATGGGGAGGGGGGGGGACATGGAGAGGAGAAAGGGGTGAAGGGGAGGTAAGGTGTGGAAGGGAGAAGGGAGGAAAGGACAAAGGGAAAGGGGAAGGACAGGGGGAGGTGGCCCAGGGGAGGAGAAGACAATTGTTCAAAATGAAATAAAAAATGTATAGCTGGTGAGGGGTGGGGGTTGGTGGAGTAGAAATGCGAGAGGAAGGGGAGAAAAAGTGGGATAGGGAGAACAAATCCCTGGTCCGAATGCCTGCTTGAGTGGCTGTTATTATATTACAGCTCCCAAAGACAGCTTACCTTTGATTTACCCAGAGATGGCAGGGTGACCTGTTGCGCTTGGGCAACGGAGCAAACAACCTGTCACCTACTGTTATCACCCAATAGTGGTCTCAGCAAGTTGAGTTGACGAGGTCACCATGGGGTCCTTTTTCTTAAACAGGACGTCAGATCTCCCCGCTGTTGTCAGTTGATCAGAAGAAGAATTTCATCTAAACACAATGCATTTCCATGTTCCTATGTATTGACATGTACTCGGTTTAAACAGCTTAAATTAAGTGTAACCAACTTAATTAAGAACCAATTATAGATGGAGAAGTGTTAACGAACTATTGATTTTTTTGTCCGTTAGTTGTCCTTGTTGTCCAGAGAAAGAGTGACTTCCATTGAAGTAAAATCAAAGACTATTTAGCAGCACTGCACTCACTACTGCCACTGGTGGCCAAAAGCTATACTGATTAAAATGTCATCCTGTTCCCGTTGCAGCGGCCGTCTGCATATTAAGTATGGAATTCTGGCTGTATGCAGATGAGCTGCTGAGCCGGAACTCGTGCCGCATATCGTTCGAAAGCGTAGAGTCTTGTGATTCCAGTGACGCCAACCATTTCAAGATCCAACCACAGCAGCCGATACAATCAACGCTAATGTCAGTCCACAAAGTAGACAAACTTATCGCATCGTACCTTTGATGTTGTACAGAAATCCACAGATCAATAACAAGATGCCAGAAACGCTCCTGTTCCGTTGTAAACAGTCCAGACGATAAAAATCCAGTGAAACATTTAGTCCAAAACACGTTATTAGATCCATAAATCCCACAGAATGCTCCATCATCGTGGCTT
>JAVQJF010120919.1:0-11341 GCA_036023855.1 Gadopsis marmoratus
CATTTAGTGTGTGTGTGTGTGTGTGTGTGTGTGTGTGTGTGTGTGTGTGTGTGTGTGTGTGTGTGTGTGTGTGTGTGTGTGTGTGTGTACATGTACAGGAGCAGACAGCTGAAACCAAACCAAAGGCAGAATGGCATGCCTGTAGCATGAGCTGCAAACTTTCCAGAGTAACTGAGACCCCCAGCCGGTCTCCACAGAGCGGTGTAACTTTAACGCCACTACGCTCCACTAACATGAACTGACACCCTGGATCCAAGAGGAGGAAGGCCTGGGTAGAACCTGAGGAAGATGAAAACACATATACGGGTGGGGGAGCGGGAGTGGGAGGGACAGACTGACAGCTAAACAGACTGAGAAGCACAGCGGCAGGCGGATGAAAACAAAACAAGTGTGAGAGATGCCAAGTGCATGACTCAAACGGGAGAGAGAGGGGGGGGGAAAAAAATCAAATGTAGGAAAAAGAGTACCTGCCAGAAAAAACAGAGGGGAAGAAACCCCAGCGCACTCCAAATTGCAGAGCCCGGGCCCATTAGAGTAGCTTGTCAATCACGACCCCCTTGACACGCACAGAGCAGGTGAGCCGAGGTCTAACTGATACACACACCGACGAGTCAATTACAGGCCAGCGAGGCAGAATGTCACGGCCGCCCGGACACTAAACCGACGACTTAACCTCCTCGCACTGCATCAATATGCCTCACCAGAGAGGGAAGGAGGAGGAGGAGGAGGAGGAGGAGGAGGGCCTGGATGCTGCTGGAGACTGCGAGCACATGCCGGGCATTCTCGTCACACACATTAAAGTACTAATGCAACGTTACTTGTGCACTTTAAAAAAAAATTCAAATATGCACGTGTTCTTGCAGTTTTAGGATTCAAAACAGAGGGAACTTAATTTCAACCTAGGCCGCACTTTCCCAGTGTTTGCCAACAGAGTTTGGAGTGTGGTGTGCAAATTTCATCACTTACCTCACTGTATAACACACACACACACACACACACACACACACAGTGCCATTGCCAAGAAGCAATTAAAATTTGTCCTCTAAATAGTCACACCACACTGCCATGGAGCCTGAGTGACACTTTTGTATACTGTGGCATTACGTATGCTACTTCAACTAGCATTAGCTCACTGACATGTAGACCAATCAAGACTGATGGTGCGTTCAAGGGAGGCTCTGTAAATAGCAACAACCAAACTGGGGAAAAAAACAACACCCATTCACATAAAATCTGTGGGATTTTTTGGACGACATCACAAACTGAAGAGGAGTAATCATCAAGTCCACTGATGCTGGCAGAGTAAGATATGAAAAAGTGCAATAATCAGTCATATTCACACCAAGACAACTTGTGTAAGAGTGAGAAATACAATGAGAATGTCTTTTGTGTACAAATGAATTGCAATGAAAATGAATCCTGCTTCTGATGTGGTCACCAACACTGACATTACGCTCAATGACACTGACACGAACCAAATCTGGGGTCTTGCAGAATCATCCAACATGGATATTTTGTTTGGCGACTGGCTGGACTGAAACATTACTAGCAAAGAAGAAGTGTGAGCTGAAGTATTATCAGAGTGACTGTCAACAGCTGCCCGTGTGTGTATGTATTAGAGAGCAGAAGGCCTGGAAAACCTGGGCCACATGAGGTGCTTCCTGATAATTGTTATGATATTACATGGGGAAAGCACTTTGTCAAGTTAAAATTTGCACACGGTTGCTAAAGAATATCAAAATATAGTCTTCAGTGTCCGCAGCAGACAGAGCAGCCTGTCCACACACTTCCTGTTGCCAGTTCTGCCATGACTCACGCAGTGACTGTCATCCTGGACACACACACAGTAAATGCATGTGTGAGCGCGCACACACACACACACACACACACACACACACACACACACACACACATAAGAGGATCTGGAGTCTATAGGGCTGTTGCATCACTTTGCTCTCCACTCAAGATGAGGAATAGGATGTGACTTACCCTCATGGACACCCACAGGCCTTCACCCCTCCAGGGCGCCTCTAAACGTGTGTGTGTGTGTATGTGTGCGTGTGTGTGTGTGTGTGTGAGTCACTATCAAGTCAAGTCAGCCCCAGGCTTTCGTGTCGCCAGACCCTCATCTCTACTAGTATAAAGTCTATACTGCTATAATGCATGAAAACGGGTTTGTGTTTATGTATGTGTTTGTGTGTGTGTGTGTGTGTGTGTGTGTGTGTGTGTGTGTGTGTGTGTGTGTGTGTGCGCGCTAGCCGGGAATGAAGCAAAACACACAGGGAATCCCCGGCTCAGACTTCACCCCCGACCTTCTCCCTCTGAAGTGGGGTGGGCTGAGATAAGGTGTGTTATAAAAACACACTCGCTCAGAGGGTGGTCAGCGCGGGCAGGTCACATATCTCTGATGTTTACATGGGAAATCTATGATGTGCACTGGTCCAAGGAGACAGAACAGACAGTGTGTGTGTGGTTTATTTACTGAACTCTGGCTGGATGTTTGTTTTAATCTAGATATGTCAGGGAAAGATTGCGTATCACTCAAGGCGATGGTACACTGTGAGCGCGAGGCCGTGCCAGGGAATGTGTATTTAAATCAGGGAAGAGGTCACACAAGTACAAAGTGCATCGGGGTAACAAGGACTCTGCCCCCTGTAGGGCAAAGTCGGGATAAGCATAGGTGTAGCTTGCAGAAATAATCAAAAAGTGAATGAAAATGCATCAAATTAAATTTCCTTTCCTTTGCACATTTGCAGTTTTATCAGTCTCATCTGCAGAGTTTTTAATCTAAGCAACTTGTGAAAGAGATTGGCAGGTTGTGTGTGTGTGTGTGTGTGTCTCCCTCACTTCCTCCCTATCACAGAGCTTATCTGTGGACTGCAAACAATTGGGGGAGAGGAGTGACAGAATGGAAAGCGGAGACGGAGGAGTGTGGCAGAGAGAAGCAGAAAGAGACGGAGGGATGGAAAGTCAAGCTGCGGAGTGAGAAGGGCAGGCAGTTGGTAACTTGTGTTGTGTGTGTGTGTGAGGAAGTGTAGGCTGTAGTTGGGGACAGTTCGACTGTTATGTCTAGAAAGGAGGCATAATGAAGGGGAAGGCACATTAAAATGACACGGTGAAACTCCCTATTATGCCGTTTCTTTTGTGTATCGCATGACACAACTCAAAAGAGGCTCTAAGCTGTCTCAGCAAACCGCAAAACACTTATAATAAATAAACAATTATACAAAAAAAATTATGTGTCAGATGCTTTTTGCTCATGCACCAGAAACTCTTTCCTGCTATAAAAAGAGTCTTGCGTCAAAACCTCAAAAAGCCAGCAAACCGTCTCTCCCTGTGTTTTGCTCGTTATCTCCCTCAGGCTGCAGCTCTGAACTGAACAATCGCCTCAAGAAGAGGAGCTAGAGGTGGAATCCAGATGTACAAACTGGTCAGAAGGCAGACACACTTGTGGGGGGGGGCTGGAACAAGAGAAGCACAAGGAGGCAAGTCGGTCTCCACTGCAGAGAGCTTCTCAATTAGCCAGTAAATGTCTCACCTTAACGAGGAGGACATTTCTTAGGACTAATGAAGCTGGTGGCAGGCGCAGAGAGAGTGTGTGTGTGTGTGTGTGTGTGTGTGTGTGTGTGTGTGTGTGTGTGTGTGTGTGTGTGTGTGTGTGTGTGTGTGTGTGTGTGTGTCTCCCAGCTACAGTGTGAGGTGTGTGTGTGTGTGTGTTTTTGAAAGACAGAAAGCGCTGAGACAGAGCCGAGATCTAATGGAGTCGGGTCCACGGCTCATTTTCAGCGAGCTGCTTGGCATTCTCTGGAAGGAATGCGTGGATGGATTTCACTGCTGGCTGCTACAGCGACTTTCCAATGAGGCTCCACTTTGTCTTCACCCTCAGCTAATCCACGGTGGAATGACCATCTCTGCAAGATGGAAATGAGGCCGGAAATCAAATGACCTGCCTGTTTGATACGGCTGCACGGACGGACGTGTGAATCGACAAATTGAAAGTCGCTTGGTCCAAAAGGTCTGTGCAAGGAAGTGTGCATCGCGTACTGGCATCCACACAGCGTCCAAACGGAAAGATGTTTTCATAGAGCACATTTTATACATAAAGAAGCAATGCAGTGCATGTTGTGACCATGAATCATGCAGGCATCCGTTCACATTTCTTCAAAAAAGTGATCCATCAACAGCAGGTCTTCACTGGAATACACGAGCAGACCCAGGACGGTCTCCATCATATGCAGAGTTTGTGTAAACATGGAGGACATTAAAGGGACACTCCGCTGATTTTAAGTTTAGATCGGTCTCTTTTGAATCTCACAAATCCCCCAACTTTGTAAAAGTGCAATATTGACTTACTGGAGTGAATATTTCTCTCAGTGTCAGGTCTAAACACCCCAAGAACTCTTGACCTTTGACCTTTTGACTCATCAGGACAAACTGCACTACAAAACACTGGCAAAATATTGTATCAGTCTCTCTGTACACCATGTTATTTTTATTTCCAGTTGTTGGATTTTGCATCAAGCTTCTCCAGGTTCGCTCGTGGTGTGTGGTGAGGTCTAACTCCTGCAACAGCAGAAGAGCCGCCTTTAGAAACAAAATACAACGGTACCAAAATATTTAATCAAAATCTGTCTACTGTATTTTGTCTGCAATACCAAGTTTGACATCCAATTGCGCCAGTCAGTAAAATATGCCTAATTGAAGATTAATGATGGCTCATAGCTTCAAATTTCAGAGGCATTTGGGAAATAACCTGTAGAGAAGACAATATATCACACACCGTTTTCAAGCTAAGCAGTGTCTAATTCCTCTTGGGCCTGGCACAGCCCAATCTTAGCCGAACGGCCGGGCTAACAGGGACACACGACATCTTACCCCATCCTTTCCCTGCCGTTCACAGCAACCCAACACTCCTGACACAAGCTGCCCCCAGTACCCCCTCACTGCCAAGCAAAACACCTGGCATCTGGATGAGAAGGGCGCCAATTTCACAGTGACTGCCAGGCGGTCAGCTGAGCCTCTGCCGCGCACATATTGATAACATGTGTGTGAGGGCAGAGCGATAGGGATGTGCGGTGTGTCAGCGAAGGCAGCTCATGTGTGTCTGAGCAGAGTGCAGGCATGTGTACGCGAGAGACGGCAGTGGGCGCACATGAAAAGTATGTGCAAGAATAAGAACTCAGCGTGTGCATGACAGACAGCTCAGTCTGGACACACACAAAACCACAGCTTGGCAGCGGCAATGCTCTGGAAACATTTATAACTTTATATTCACATGCACAACCACGCTGGTGTGTGTTAACTTGCATGCAGACAAGTTTGGACTGCATGCATGTGAAGTGCTGGACAAAGTGCCTACATATAATTTTATATGGTTCCAGTGTCTCCCTGACATTGATGCATTTCCCTGTTGCGTGCTTCCATTCCTTGGCTGAAGTTTTGTATGTGTCAGAGGCCATGGCTGGTGCTGAAAGGCTGATGGATGGGGTCCAGGGGTCACGGACTTCAGCTGTTGCTGGCCACATCACAACCCAGTGAACCACACTGCTAGCCTTGGGTTAGCACCAGAGTGCACAGCTCTTTTTTTGGTGTTTTTCATTGCCGGAGCGATAAGAAAGCCGGGTCGGGGAGATATATAAAGAGAAAATTCTGGAGGGTTTGGATGCCCGGGGCCTCTGTAAGAGGGTACAGAGGCAGGGGTCTGACCAGTCCAACAGCGCTGAGCCTCCTTAGCACATGGAGCAAATACACAATGCAGTCCCCTCATCCTGGGATAACACACTGCTGCTCTATTCAGGTGGGAGCCCTGGAGCCTACAAACCATTCAGTGGTCTCAAGCTGATGTTGCATCTACTGGCTTAAAAAAAAGATTCACTGAATGGGCCAATGTTTATGATTTCAACTGAAAAAAAAAATATCTCAGAGCACCTCAAAAAGTAGAGGAAGAAAAGCTGTGTGTCACTGAATAACTGGCTTAGCCGATACACACTCAGATGCCATTCCAGCTGCATGCTCGCTATATTTTACTACCGGCGCTGGTGCAAAGAAGAAAGGGACTTATTTGATCAATGGTTTTACAGAATATGAAGTTTCAGGAGCTCACTGACCCTGCATGCCCAAAAAGAAAGAAAAAAACCCCTGCTTTTCTCCATAATGGGATACATGAACCTTTCATTGTTGCCACGACGATGTCATCAGCTCTGAAAAGGGGGCTGCTGTGCCAGGAGCGGCGGCCATGTTGCCATGGCGACAGTTGGTGTAAAAGATGGTGGTTGGCGGCTCGGCTCTGGTGTGTGGGCAAGCGAGAGGCAGTCAGCAAGCCAACATTGCTTTTAGGGTAAATATGGTCTAAATGAACAGTGTTGCTGCAGCGACTCGGCAAAAGAAGAGAAAGAAAATGACATTAAGTCAAAATGGATGTCTTAAACACAGCACAAGGTGAAGCCAAGCACAAATATTGCACAGGATATGAAATTATTTCCAATATCAGCCCAACTGTGGAAATTCAATTTCACAGCCCATGAACAATATCAAACAAACATGCTGGCTGAAAGAGCACACTCTAACCTGAGTGATACTGTATCAAAAGGCTACACAGCAGACATAAAAGCGAATGAGGTGGGTGAAGGGCAGGCTAACGGGTAACGGTAAACCATAACTCCACCGATCTCCATATTCAGGCCATTTAAACTGCACATTAGCAACCAGCTATTCCCATGGCCTGTCTCAGACCTGGGAGGGGAGGGCGGGCCGGCTTTCTAATGAACTGTATAATTAAATGAGATGCTGCACTCGGCCCGCTCCGGCTACTCTCGATTCCCGAGACCACGACGCCTTAACGAGGGCTGAATTGAAATGAATGGCGGCAGGTGAAGGACAGAAGGACAGTGGGCTAATGCGGCGGAATGTGCCTTTAATGAAGAGGATGAAAGAAGGGGGAAGGAGAGCATGGCGAGGTCACTGTGGGCGCTCACCCGCACCTCCACTCTGCGGTGCGATGGTGTATAATCCCTCATCCTCCATCTCGTTCTGTCTCTCCCAGGCCTGTCTTTTTTGGGAGCTGTGTGGGAGAGAGATAACTGCGTCAGCTCTCCACTTTGCCCTCCCCAGAGCACGGCTTTTGATTGACACATGCTAACAAGCTAAGGTGTTCGACAGGGGCGCCGGCAGAATAGGTAATGCTAAGAGAACATAACCAGGGAATTCTCCCACAACCCGAGGTTCATGACAATCGACTGGGGAACAGCGTGTGCCTCTGCATTTTTCCTTTTCAAGGAACTGCAAGCAGAATGTGGGCTTATGAGGTGTCAAATTAATTCACGCGGGAAAAAAAAAAAAAGAAGAAAAAACTCCTCATAACACAAAAAGAAAATGTAAGTGAACGCCAAAAAGAGCCTCGCAGAATCGTCAAGGAAGTTCAAGGAAAGCAGGATGGGTGTAGAAACAGACAAATAGCTTTTAAGGATGGGTTTCCTCCTTGAAATCAGGCGTCATGCGGCGGCGGGTGTGTGAGCTGATGGCATGAAAACATGTCTCAGTGTATCAACTGGCCGTGACTGCATCCAGTCTGACTGTGTGTGAGTCGGTGTCATGTGATTGAACTAAAGAATCTCTCCTAGATGACCATGAACAAAAGGGAGACACACGCACACACGCACACCGTGACCGATTACAGTCAGATGTGAGTTACAGCCAAATACTCCTGACAGTGATTTCTAAGCTTCTGTGTAATGGGTGTTAAATGCAATTAATTGTTGATGTTCAGTTGCTGCTGTTCGTCTTTGGCAGCAAGCTGACCACAAGCACTTGAAGGAGGCCGTTTTTTACTGCGTAGTCGTTCTTTAAAGTACAGCGAACGGCCAGCGAAGCCCACTTAAGTGCTTTGTCCTCCGCGAGAATGTAAGATCTGCAGGAAAGACTTCCACACTAGCTGTCGATTTAAGGATTGTAGATGTAATCTGAATCAGCTAAATAATGAGCCACCACATGTACTGTACATTAGCTGTTCCATTACAACTGTTCCCTGAAATATTTTGTGCTTTTTGTCCCTTCTGTGCAGCCAGTGGTTCTCTTTGCTCTACCCGCCTATAATAATCCCCTTTAGTCAAACTTACTGCAGAGCGCCAGAGTTCATTCTTGACCTTGGAAATGAAAAAATGTCAACTCAGCTTTTTCTGGAGTTTCCAGTGGAAGGAGTTGCTTGGTTGTCTATTATATGAGCGGAAAAGCCCTGGAAAAAGCTAGTAAGTGGACCTTTAGTTAGGATGTGAGGAGGGACTGGTTTAAAAAAAATCGAGGGCCCTCTCACTGTTTGTCTTCTGGATTTTATTGCCTAACAAAATAGCCCATAAATGCAACATTTTCATCAGCTGACACATGTTAGATGCTGGAATGTCTTTGAACAGCCCATCAAAGGGAGCTTTTTAACATGTTTCATGCCTCCAACTGCATTATCATCATATAATAGCATTATCACTGCATGGTACTGCCTTTTGTAATGGTAAAGCAATGGCACATGTGACTGTTAAACTAAAACATGCAAAAAAACAAAGTGTGAAATGTGACAGAAATTTAATTTATATATATAAAATGGTGCACAAAGGAGAATAAGCCCACAATACATGTCCGCTGGCTTTGCATTTTTGCATGTGCTTGATTAGTTCAAGGTATTAGCAAGACATTTTGGACTGTTGTCCCCCTGTTTTGTCAGCACAGGATGGTCAGCAGACAGCTGCTATGCTTTGTCCCTTTGTTTATCCAGCTTTTATCTATTCTGGTTTTGTGATGCATTGTAATGCTGTACTATATGAATAGAAATGTGTTATAATAAGCATTTGTTTATTACTGTTACACAGTCAGAACGCTTGCACCTCGTGTGAAGTCGGTTAGGATCATTGACGCGTGACCTGACTATCTGGAAAAGAGTTCAATTGCTTAAAATTGGCTTAAATAAAACGACTGATTAACCCTGTATCAGCCTGTGCTGGCTGGTTTGAAAGGTTTATTTCAGCTCAGACAGGACAGGGTCAAAGCAGTGCAGCGACTAGACGGATCAGCAGAGGCCCGGGCCCCGTTGGCCTCGACGTTAATTAAACACTAACTGAAAAAGCCTTCGCCCCACTCTAATTATTCCCCATTTCAAGTCTAATTTCACCAATCAGTGCCATCTTTATTTCTGAGAGCAAATTGGGCAGTAATCATTTTCTAGTGGAGATTTCCCTGCCTCTAATTGTTGAAGATGATTTAGTCATTATCAGAATGCTGGCTACTCTTATCAGTCATCTCGCAGGGCAAATTTATCTGGAGATTGTGCACAGAGAAATTAAGCTGAATATTCTAATTAATTTTTAAAGAAATGGTGTCGTCGTAGTTTGACTGCACATTTTAAATATGCACACTCTGGCTAATCAGTTAAATGGAACAGAAATAGGATGAAAAGATTTGGTGCGGCACAGAGAGAATTTCAAAATATTTAATGCAAAATGTTTGTATAAAAAAAAAAAAAGACATCATGCATTTATTTGACAGCGTGTTTGAATCAAACCACCATTGATACGTTTATTGAGTTTTCAGTGCAGTGACGTTTAGCAATATGTGATTAGCTTTATTAGCTGCACAGTGTATGAGGAGTCACACAGCTTACTTTTATATTCTGCTGCTTGTGTGGGGATCAAGATTTATACATTTTATTAGAAACACCGCAAAAATATCACAAACTCATTTGCATAGCAGTTATACGTTTAACAAATGTGCAGTAAATGTATCCACGTCCGCAATCCATATAATAAAAAGGCAAAAATACAAAGATAACACCAAAGTGTGCCAGCAGGATGTACAGGAAGTCCAAGAGACTAAACATCAAGGACAAGAAGATACTTTGAAGGGGAGATACTTCCTTTTCCTGTTTGTCGACTTCAGCTTCCTGCGTCTCTTCTGTTCTAGCGGCCGGTCGAGGCGATTCCTCTTTATTTCCTTCAGTTTGATCAGCATGTGCAAAACGTAAGTCAGCACTGCCTTCATGCCCTGTTTGCTGGAATAGAGTTCATTCTATACGACATATAAGTTTAATCTATATATCTATACAATTCATTTAACTGCCGTTCACTTAATATCAATTCTACAATATAAAATATATGTCAATGATCCCGTTCTTATAAACATTAAGCAATAGCAAACATCTATACACACACACACACACACGAGTCCTTAACGCTTGTTAAATCTGTCTTGGCCTGTGGAGACGGAATGACCAGATGGTTCTGAAGGTAAGCCTCATTTTAACCTCTCAGCTTGTCACTTATTGCTTTCAGGGTTCCTGATCAGATAAATTAATATGGAAAAATCTCACTTATCCACTTTGGCAGCCTAGGTGACAGCTGATATTATGTTTCACAAATCTGCAAAGACATGAATTTTGGAGCTATTTATATTCCTTTTAAGACTTCATTGCACTTTTGGGGCCCATAGGCGAGAGGGGTCTGTCACTCCGGACTACCTTTTACACCGCACCAATCATGGGGTTCTTCCGTCTTGGGTCAGGTTGTCTTTCGTCTCCGTAGTCGTAGCGCTCCCTGTCGACGGGGTACCTCTCTGGGCTGGTGTAGCGGCCAGGGCTGGCCTGCCGGTAGCCGTCTCCTCGCCCTCTGCGGCCTGCGGTGGGTGAAGGCGGAACGTAGCGAGGGCTGCTGGATGCCTGATGGAATTGTGCGCCCGTCTGGGGGAGTGGCACGCGGCTGGAAACAGGGGGGCCTTGGTAGTTGCCAGAGTATGGAGCTGGCTCTCTCGCCACGGGTCTGGAGTGGGTGGGGTAATCATATGGATCCCTCCTGAAAGAGAAAGATGGTTGTCTGTAAGAAATTAGAAAGCAGTGACTGCACCTGAGCCAGGAGCTGGTCTGTAGGACTGTCCGACTCCATTATCAAAGACACACAAACACGCACTCACACACATTCATAGTATGTAGGCTTGAGAGTATAGAGGTAGACAATATTTAACACTGGTTTAAACTGGTTTAGAGTAGAGGACGTGCCAGAGATTTGGCCCTCCGTTGCGGTAAGCCTCCGACTGTTATTCAGTTTACGTGGCGAGGCTGTGGCCTTGGCAGGATCGAGTTGTGGGGGAGACGTGGATGGAGAGATGCCAAGAGATAACAGCAAATGCCTTGGTAAGCATATATGAGGTTGTGTGTGTGTGTGTATTCAGCGCGTGTGTGTAGGAATGTGTGTGTGTCCCAGGGGTCAGCCGTAACGAGGCAGCCAGCTGGAAGTCTCCGGTTCACTCCCACCAGCTCTGGGTGATTACGGGGCTAAACCCCTGGGTAGGGCGACACGCGGGCCTCGGG
>JAVQJF010120930.1:0-39273 GCA_036023855.1 Gadopsis marmoratus
GTCTGTGTGATATAGAAAAACACATAAAAAAAAACCAAATTGAGAGACACACACACATATTCAAAGACATCCTCTATCTTTCACACACACACACACAGACACACACACCCACCCACACACACACACACACACACAGTCTCCCTATTGTATTCTACAGTGAGGTGTGTGTGAATTAGGCTCGTCTCTCCATCCATGTGCAATTTTTTATCAGTGGACGATCCCATTTCCGCCGTGTTGATGCAGCAGATGGATTCTCTCCCACTAACCATTCATCACTTGCCACACCAAAACCCAGCCTTTGCCCCCTTTACGCCAATGAAAAATGGCTTTTAGACTCAAGAAAATAAAAGTCATTTACTGTGTCATAAAACAGGTTTCATCACACGGTCCTACTGGAGTTTTTGAGCAGAAAAAGTTTTTACTTCATTTTGTGTCTCGCTGCACAAAGTGAGAGGGAACGGATGCCAGCGGCCAGCGAGGGGGAAACTTCAAATTGCTTCAAATTCATCAGCGGAGAGTGAAAAACACACAAAAAAAGAAGCCATCAATCCATTTTACTCCAAGTTAACGTAAGAAGAAATGCTTGTTTATTTTTTCTTATACAAATGGTAACATTGAAGAAGGATTACACTTGATCGAATAATTGCAGTCATTAAAAAAAGGCTAAATATTTTGCCTTAAAATACACAATCTATGTGGTTTTTTTATAAATAACGTCAAACTTATTTAAAGAGAAATTTGAGGAAAATCATGTAGGCATTAAAGGTGAAGAGGCTACATGACGGTCTATGTGATTAAAGCAAAATCACTTCCTTTCACTGAACTTCAATACTGAGCATGCCTCGTTTTTTAAATGATTCCATGAATAATTATTTACATGACAAACAGGGATTTAATTCAGGAAAATAACATTATCATTCGTGCCAACAGTGATCAGGGGTTTCTCTTTCTACCGAGGTAATCAGTTATATGTTGGATTTACGTAGATGTGTTTCAAATGCCAGGATTCATTTAGAAATCGCTCCACTGTGTCAGTACAAATAATGAAGCCAACACCGTTAGTGACACTGTTAGTGCAATGAGCTCATTTATGGGAGCAAGGGCAGCTGAAAATGAGACATTTGTTATCTGTGCAGAGCAGGAAATGAAAGTCTGAGTTAACTATATTAGCAAAAGGTACGCTGCTGTTGCTTAATGCCTGTGTGAATAAAAACTGTAGAAGGAAAAACTTTGATTGGTAGTTTACTATGTTCAGCTTTCACTTATTCTCTTCAGCTCAGGCTTTCCTGCAGTCTATTACAAAGGCAGCGCGACACCTCGTCTTCGGTTATCGACCTTTATGAAACACTTTTATGAAATATTCACATTAAGCTTCAGGGACAGGGAGCAGAGATACTAAGATCACACAGCGAAGGCCACACTTATCACGAGTGAGGGGAGTGTTTAGACCTAGATCTAATAGATATATTGATCAGGATGCATGTGATTCAGCTTAGGAGGTGACCGTGACTGAATCACATTGTACATGCGCTGAATTAATTAATAAGAACAGCTGGTCTTGGAGAAGCAGAGGGTAGCAGCTCAGTCCATCGCACTACAAAACTCACCGCAGACGAATCAAGTCGAGTTAAACTTCTAATAGTTTCTTAATTGACAGGTTTGCCCATTAGAATGAACGCACTACCAGAAACACTTTACAAAACTTTCAAAATGACAATAATGTGTCTGCAGTAATTGTAATACAGAAACAATAACAACGAGCTGTGGGGTTGTGCAGGTTTGTGTTCTTAATATCTAAATGCTAAAATGGGAATAAGTGAATATTTTAATGTTTAATTTAATGTGCAATCAACATGATTAAAATAGTTTGATCCAATGTGTATATGTCATCCAATCAAGTGTGTGTGTGCAAACTCTCCGTGTATGCAAATGCTTTCTAGTATAAGCTATATATTATCCTAGAGTTTGCTTGAGTCACTATGCTAAACGTTGCTGCAGGAATATTTACATACAATATTGGATATTGCTTAGCTAAATTTAAATGATGAGAATGCCACATTTGCACACACACAAAGCAGACACTAGAGGAACTGAACACACAGTAACACACATAAAGCCGCAAGCAGACATACAGACAACAGGTCTTCTGAATTACTGGGCCTCCATGTTAGACTGTTAATTATGACAGTAATCGACACCACGGAGACACGCAGGAGGGGAGACAGGCAGAGAGACAGAGACAAGGTGACAGACAGCCTAAGAGAAAGTCAACAATATGCAGAACAAGTAAATGAGTGAGAGAGTTGATAATGCAGATGCACCGACTATCTGATCATGTCAAATAAAAAAGCAAATTAAAAGCCTATAAATCAATCTTTTAGCCTAGCAGGTTACAAAGCAAAAGCTTTGAAGTGGAAATCAATGAAATAAAGCACTGAGGTACTGAGGTGATGGTAGATCCATATTAATCCAAGTAGCAACAAATTCCATATTTGACATGTAATAGTTTAATAATGTCAAAATTGAGATTTCGTTTATTTATTGTATCATTACGTTTACACAAGGTAACAAATAAATGTCACTCAACCTAAATAATGTAATACATTTATCATGTAGACCCCTCAGTGTGAGTTGTGTTTAAGACATCATTACTTGAAACTGTAACAACATCCTTCATGCTTATGGGAACCATAACCCTTGCTGAAGCTCGTCAGCACTGTAGGAAAAATGTCTTTGGCCAATCAGATTGCTGGAGAGTACCAGTAGATTAAGCATGAGACAATATCAATACTGTATATTCCTCATAAAGAACACCACATATAGGAACAAAGCCTTTCTTTGAATTGGATATTATCTCTCTCTCAAGCAGTAAAGTTCTGATCAAGTGACTAAGACATAACAACATGCAAACTATTTAAAAAAGGTTACATTTACACAGTAAAAATGAGCTACGGTATCTTGCAGCACTGAAAGGACTCTTTTCTTTTCATTTCTTCTCTTGCTCTGAAGTCCCTGAAAGTGCCTTTTATATCACTGAGTGGTAGACAGAGGTCAATACACCGGTTATTTAAGTTGTCAGACCAACTCAGATACCTTTTGTGCAGGTGAATACTTCAGAAGAAAAGCCACATTTACCAGCCACAGCATCACATATAGTGTTGAGTTTCTCAGGCCCATTAGGTTTAGAAATAAAACCCTACAATTAAAGATGCAATCTCAGGGTTCAATATTAATCATGAACCCTATGGCCTGTGGCCACAAAAAGTTACTCTGTGGCCACCAATACTCCAATACACCAAGTTTCATCCCTAAACTGCGAGCCTTCACCAAAGCAATGTTATAATTCCAAAAACATCCCGATTCCTTAGGAAGGAAATACAGATGGTGAACTAAGAGACTGTAAGAGTATATACAGTATGTACCACATGTTTACAAAGAACTTGAGTTTTCCATTTAAATGAATTATTATAAAAATTAATTTTCATTTATTGAAGTTATTAAGTTGTGTTAAATTGCATTTTCTTGATTCTTTTTACATAACTTTACATTTTGGCCACCAAAAATGTGCTTGGTGGCCCATGTGGCCAGTGTTTAAAAATATTAGTGTTTATCCCTGAATCTGTGTTTCTCCTGCTGCACCAACTCTATCAATCAAAGGAGTGTGCAGAAGAATTAAGAGCTGAAATTATCTGCTACATATCAAAGCTTCACCCTTCGCCAAAGAAACAGAATAACAAGTACATTTGTAGGTGTGTATGGGTGAATGTCTAAGTGCACATAAACATTTTCATTTGTCTATATTTTAGTTGCTATTGTTGCTAGAAACAAGACATACTCACAGCTGAAATCATACTGAATAACAACTTCTATAGAAATGAATACATGTGTCTAGGCAAATGCGGCCATATTGGTTTTCTGTGACAATTTTTGTCACAGAATTTAGTTAATAGTAGGTGCTCTTCTCACTTCAATCTATCTTTTTATGAACCTTGCCAATTAAACTTAAAACAAATGTTGCAATGAGCTCCACATGGCACTTTCAAAAACTGCATCACCTCTGTCAATCAAAGAAACTGCAGTGGTTGCAGAGGATACAAAAATATCATCATTACTTAATCTGGACTGTAGCAGACAGCGCTACAGTGCCTCAATCAATCATTTTTTCCCCAATTGTCCCATCACACGGTAAGTGGTTATGCAGTAATGAAACAAGTTGAGACATTGCCCTGTGGTGTCCTTATATATACACGTATTCTTATACATAAACGTGTTCATCCACATGCTTTTATGCACATTTTTAAGAGTTTGTAAGCCTGGCTACAGTGGATAAGATGGTGTATCAATAAAAAATGAATGCGACCAAGTGCAATGGAAACAGTCTCACCGAGAAAATCATTACATGCATGAAGCATGTGACTTAAACGTCACTCATCACTGGAAGGGAATCTGTGTGGGCCGATGAGCAGACTGTAATGTTCCCCAAATGAATGCAAGAAACAAACAAACGTAATTTGATATACCCGTCACTTTTTCCAAGCAGATTTCCATCGTTTGAGATTTGACTGACGGCCTTTTAATTTTGTGATCTCATCTGCCATCTTCTTCTGCAATGCATTAGTGGCACCTGACTGGAGAATTAGCGCCACCAGCTGTTTATCTCGATGGACTAAAACTCCTGATATTCGCATCAACAGTTAGGGAATGGAAACACACATTTATTTGCATTTTCTTTTGCTGATTTTCTGGAAGATTCTGTTCAAAATTTGCACAACATATGGATGGAAACATTGGCCAACCACCACAGAAATAATAGAAAGCAGAAAAAATACAGACTTGCATTATAAAAACTATGTCTTGCAATGTATGCAAATTAGGTTGAGAAACTGATATGCATACTCTCACCTTTTTAAAAGCCTTGCACAAAGGTTTTTGTGTCAGTTTGGTCAGAACTGATTGACCACTGTTTGTGGAGAAAAAAATCGAGGAGTGTCACTTCTCTTTCTTTTGGCTGCACTAGCACAATAACATACAAAATCCCCACTTGCCTCCTCCACTCAGTCAGTCTCACTCTTTCTCTACATCTATCTCTCTTGTGCACACACACACACACACACACACATCGCCTTTAAAGACGGCACAGTCCTGGTCAGAGCTGTGCAGAGAGGTTAGGGCTGCAGATCTGGCGCGGATATCCTGGAGGATGACTGGGATTGTGAAGGGAGCGTGAGAGAGAGGTGGAGAGCACCACTCAATCAATTTCTATTGAATCTCACTCCAGAGGGAACATGGGAAGCTATAGAGACCTGAGGGATACAGCAAGCCTGTGCATTATTTTATGAAGGACAGCAGCCAACTGGGCTTACACGAAATGGTGAAAATGCCTCGGAGTACTTTGGCGGTTGGAGCATTTGATTAAATTAAGATTGTAAAAATCAATGATATTCTTTTATTCAATAATAATAAAATTATACTCTAGCTAAATGTGGACGGAAAGCGCAGTATAATGTGGACCCTAAACTGCACCCTTGATGACATAATAGGATAGTAAATAAACATTTAGATATACTGTATATTGTTTAAACATTGCCCCATTTGGTGCCATTCCGGCCAATTTTCCGCACCGCAGAATACTTATTAGAGCAGTCAGAAAAAAGTAAAAAACACACTGAAGCTTACTGGAGTCAGGAATTAGAGGCTCAGTGGTAACAAACTGCAGAGAAAAGAAACCAACAGAAGCTAGGGAAGGAAACCTTTTCAAATTTGCTAAAAGATATGTAAATGCAGACTTTACCATGGATGCACCTTGCATGTTGAGCAGGTACAGAAGTAAAACCACCAACGCTGGCATGAAATTAGTAAATTAGGTCCCAGGAAGGTTAATCGTATTCTAAATGCAGCAAAACAAGAAAATGCAAGTGCAGCTCTAATGGCAGGACGGTATTACGATACTGAGAAAATCATTTTGCAAAACGTTTAAGAGGCAATTATTCTTTGTTTAAGGATCACATTTATAAGACAGGTATTTTAAAAATGGGAACGAAGGCTGAAATGAATTACGACCGCTACAGCTGTGTTTAAAAACCCAATATTTACTTGAGAAGATGTGGAGAAAACGCAGAAAAACTAAATAGAACCCAACAATTGCAAATTAAATTCATACCATATTCATAGGCGCGCTGAAATTCAATTTTGGTGCGACTAAATCATGAAACATGGCTGCATTTACACTGTCAGTCTTCATCGCTCATGTCAACTGATTTGATGGACAAACAGTTTCCATCTTGCTTGCGTCTGTGTTGGTTTTAGAAAGGATCAGGAGATTAGGCAAATTCATATCCATGCTTATCTCATTGTAAACAATTAATAAATGAATGACGCCAAAACAAACAAATCCAACCTGAGCATCTGTGAATAACCATGAGACAGTCAGACTGAAAGAAAGGATGTCAAATCACATTAGTCTGAACATAGTCAATGTAGACTAGAATCCATGCTCAAAATAACCTTTGTGTGCTCTTTTGGGTGTCTTATTTACTATAATTATTATCTTTTTCATATGGCACATTTGTAAAACTGAAAGAAATTTTGACAATTTTTTTTGCCAGTGCTAAAAATCATGCACATGCCAAACAGTGTATCTACTAATTTAAATGAACCCTACAAGACATATTAGAGCATAGTACTGGTAATGGATGGATGGATGGGTTGTTTGTTTGTTTAAAAAGGAGGGTGGATTTAAGAGAATTAGCATTTAATTGGGTCTAAGTCTAGAACCTTACATCTAATGATTAATCAATTAGTCAAACAACAAAAAATGAAGTGGCAACTTGATAATCATTTGAGTTATTCTTTAAGAAGAAATGCAAAACATTTGTTGGTTCCAGCTTCTCAAATGTGATCACTTGATGCTTCTCTTTGTCCTTTATGATCGTCAACCAAATATCTTTAGGGTTTTGGAACGTTGGACGGACAAAACAAGACATCTGAAGATGTCATCTTCACCTCTGGCAAGTCGTGATGAGCATTTTTTCTTTATTTTCTGACATTTTATAGACGAATCAATGAATTGAGAAAATAGTCGGCACACTTTAGATACAGCTCTAATCCTGATCCCTAAAATCTTTCAAATACATCAAATCTCACTGATTGTTATGTTTGCATTTCAGGCTCAGAATAAAAAATGAAGAAAAAAGAAAACCTTATAAAAAGTCCTTCATGTTGAATTCCTCAATCACTTTAAATTCAGTGCCAATGTGTGTGTTTATGCTCACTTTGACCCCAGAGACCAGTGTTCAGTGTTTGCTTTTATTGACTTTTTAAGCCATGTTATGAGGTGAGAGTGGAGGATATTTAAGTAAAAACCTCTGAATTAAACTCTGAGCTGTTGTTTCATCTGCACATGAAACGTTAACTAAATCTCACCACCTGAAATATCTCTTGTGGCGGACACACGGACAGGTTGCGAGTCATAGTTCCCACTTGTCTTGTCTGTGGAATTAGTCCTGCACCATAGCTTAAAAATATTCATAAAGCCAATCCCTAAATTCACTTTAAGGTACAACAGAAAGACAGGTGCATGTTCAACTGGATGAGTGCTGCATATGAACTTTATGCTTTTCTTTTGAATAACGGACCTCGCAATAATCTCAGGAGATGGCTCTGCTTGCCAATGAGCAAAACCGCCTTTGGAAAGTAAGAGGGGGCTTTGATAAAAGTTTTTCTATTACCTCAGTTATTCAAGCAAAACTGGTGAATCAACTCTCCATGTTTCAGTGATTCCCAGGAACCTTTTCATACGTTTAACAGTCATCAGCCTGAATACAGATGAACATTTTCAGCCAGAAAGCCAAAAAGGAAATGTTTCCAACAGCGATGTGGGGAAAGGGTGTGTGTTCTCCAGCATCTTTTTTTACTATGTATAAGTTATAGTACTATTACAGTGTATGGTTTGTATATAAGGAATGTAGTGGTGTTGTGGTGAATGTAAATACAACACAAATAGTTTCTTAATAAAAAGACCACTGTATAAATTTATTTATATTTCACTTTGTCGAACAGCAAAAAGCAACTCTCGTGAAAGTACACTTAATAATAAGGTTGTATAAACCTATGTTAATGTATAAACCAATGTTGATTTGATTAAATTAACTGAAGCATTATTTGGACAACAACATTTAGTAATATCATTTTAAATCCAATGACCTCATGTTCATTCTCTCTATTTGAGTCAACCTAGTTAAAGAATCAAACACTTTATGACAGAGGCCATGCAGTGTGACTCATGAGCATGCGTCTGTTCTCGGGATGTGTTGTCGGGCAGCCCGGCACAGTTAGAAAGACATTACCTGAGATTGACCTAACGATTTAGCAATGAACTGAAGATTTTTAATAGCCAAAACGGTAATTTTCTTAAAAAGACTGAGGACAAATGTGGAATGCTTCTCTTCTGTCTTGTGTTTGGTTTCCCTGTCCCACCCCGGCTCACTCTCCCGAGTTGCCTATTTCTGTGCTGTCCTCTTGCTTCAGTGATATTTCTTATACAGAGAACGGAGATCAAGAGTGCTTCTGCATTGATTCGTTTGCTTTGTTATGACACTAAATTCTGCTTCAATGGTCTCTGCTAAATGAATAAGCCATACATGCACTCGCGCACATGCACTGACACATTATGACGGATGGCTATGAGCATATAACTTGATACAAGATAATTTGTTATTTTGGGACTATTGATTTGTGAGTTACGCAATGAAACAAGTCTCTTTCAGAAGCATCCCTACAGCAATCAATTTTAACATGCTCTCTCATTCATTGCATTCTAATGATATGATCAATACATCTTCTAAGATGCTGACTACACAGAAATACGATATCATTATCCAAAGGAGAAAACAAAAATGCAAAAAAAAAAAGACATATATGACAAGAATACCACTGTGATATGACTGTGATTGTTTTATATATGTTTTATATGTGGGCTTCCTGAGACGGAGACTGTGGAAGCACCCAGCGTCCCTGAATATCATCCATCATCCAAACATCTAGAAAAAAAGACGAATACATTATTCTATTTTTAGGGAGTTATTTCTTGTGGGGTCACACTATAAGCCTCCATTATCTAGCAACAAAATATGGTCTGGTTGATATGCAAGGCAGCAAATTATCTTATCAGCAGGGAACATCATTTACAGATGGGGTCACAAGTAATGGAAAGTCATTTTCACCACGGACTGTTTTCCATGTAGGATAGTTGCCGCGCTGCCAGCTCAGCTCGGACAAATGGCTGCCTCTTGCCCAAATCACTACGGTAACCTAGACTAAGTAGCTAAGTAGCCCCAGCTGAGGGCTTTGGATGTCTAAATGTTTCCCTTCACCATAGCCACAGCAGTGTCTGAACAACCTGCAGTGTGTATTAAAAAGCCACCAAGTTGTGAACATCAGGTTTCATCAAATGCTGTTTGTCACGAATCTACTGCTTGAATTTGGGTGTATTTTTCAGTCAGGAGGTTTAGGAATACAATTTGTATTGATTAAATGTTAATTAGACACAATTTAGGCCTAATTACCAATAAAGGAAGAACCCCTCACTCAGAAAAAATAACCCCCAGATTCTCAATGCTGGTAATGGTGACAAAAGTGGTGGACATTCACACACCAGTGTCAGGAGCTGGAAGACAGCAAGCAGGGGTTCAGACCAAATACAGCCCTGTGTTAACAGAACAGAGGTGGGGGCATTTTGTTTCAGGTACCAGTGAGACATGAAATGCATTGCAGGAATTCCAGTTATTGTAACAGATTTTGAAGGCTTCTCAGACGCCAAAACAGCAAACAGCGGTTTATAATACTCTGACACAGGATTTTCCAACTCTGGGAAGTTACAAACGTCCATATTGTGTGCCCGTTACAAAGTAATCTACCAGTGCATTGTCTTTACTTAAGTTTATATTAGAACATATCAGTATTAAGTGAAACAACTGAGGCATTCAGGAATAGAGCATCCTTTCCGATTAACCACTTGTCCTGAAGATGCAGTTCTGTATGAACACTGCTTAACCGGATCCTGAAACCACCTCACCTTGCTCCTTACATGTTGGAATAATATTTACTGGAGTCATTCACTATAATGTGCTGTTAGTGCAAGGCCAATCTAGGTGTGGATGTAATAAGCTAAGCAAGAGTGATACCGCTGACTTGCTAGTGTTGGCATTTTAGAAACAATGCAAACACATTACACTGCAGTATTTATATCATTAATGTGATTGATTTAATTCCATTCCTTACGCCTGCAGTAAAGTCCCATACGTAAGTGGTGCTACAGGAAAAAAAGACAGAAAGAAATCGATGTCAAGACCCAGGAGTCCTGCAGTTACACACACCTACAACTAGGGCTTTAAAGTAAACTTTAAAGTACATATATAGATTTCTGTGTGCATCAGCGTCACTTAGACTTTACTTGTCATAACTTGACTCTGTGGACTTTAAAAGTAAAACTCAAGCTCTGGCATTAGTAAACAATAAAACTTTGATTGAAGACAGATTAACAATAGTTTCAGTAATAAAGTAAGTTTTAAGACTCTTGAAGTGATACAAGCATAATGAGTTTTCTTGTACCTCACAAATGATTATGACAGTGGTGAGTGATGAATTATCATAATTTTAATTAGAAACAATAATTAAATGGCTTACGTAAATTCTCTAGACCTCGACAGTCATGTGCGTGTGGATGTTACAGAAAAAAAGCCCCACAACAGTTCATTTTGTCTTTGGGGTCTCTTCCTCGTAAATGCCTAACTTCACAGTTAGCATGACAAACATCCCATTTCTATTGAAAGTGTACTATTTTATTCCATGTGTAAGGGCCCATCACATATAAATCAAATACCATCACATTAGCTGAGCAGCTGCAAATAGAAAGATGGGGCAGAACAGAACCAGCCATGTTTACACACTATTTGAGTACAGCACAAATTTCAAAAACGCCAAGCCTGTCTTTCAGTGCCTCTTATCCATAGAAGAAAAATAAACTGCACACAGTGTGACAGTAAATAAAGCAAATTAAAACTTCCTTTGAATTAAAATTGTGAATGGCTAGATAATGAGAGTCTCTTAACAGTTAAGCAGTAAAGCAGGTAATTGCTTTTTCATGGGCTCAAGATTTTGAATTTCTATCATGTGGTGCGACTAACAAAATCCAATCACATGGATAGCAATTAAACTCTTCAGTGAACTTCTGACATGGTTCAGTTCCAAGGTAATCACATAACTTACTGTGATCCATAATTAATTTCCTCGTGGATGTCGATGATGTTTCCTGTATGTAGCATAGTTTGGTTAAAGCCATGTACTGCAGACATGTGCAGCACCTGCAAGTCTAAATCGGAAAATTATAACAAATCAGTTGTAGTTCTTTGCAGTGGGGCTCTCAAGAGTTCTTTGCAGTGTGATTTGAATGCAGTGGTTCTCTGTGCACTAAACGACACTACGTTGTTGCACAACTCGCACCTAAACCTAAAACAAAGTGATATATTCTCTGCGTGAAGCGAACATTGCAGGTTAGAGTCGAGAAGGTGGCATTAGCAGTGATAATAGAAAATATGTCTGCGTAATGTGATGTGATTTCATTCTGTTGCTCTTCAACTGTTGCCCAAGTGTTGTTTATTTCATAATAGAACTATTGTTATGTAGCAGCATACAGAGAGACTTTCACATCGTCTCCCACTCTCATTCCTGTTTTCTCAAATATTTGCAACACTTTACTTTTTCAGCTGAAATGATTCAAAACTGTTGTCAAACAACATTGTCAAAGCACTTGAAGATGCTGTATGTTTCTTAATGAACACTGAACTTTTCCTCGGGCAGTTTGTCGTGTCTACATTACTTCGATATCTGTATTATTAAAGTTAAACTGACCTAGAGTTGACACATCAGGCTAGTTGCATATTATTGGAATTAATGGTAACATCTGCATTTGCACATTTGATATGACTTCTGTTGTTGTCATTGAGTAAAAAGGGCTATATCATTCTACCACAAATAAAATGATAAGTAGCTTGGTGTAAATAACAAATGTGCATGTGCATACTGTATATACATACAGTAAATGTATTGTATGTATTGTATTGTATGTTACAGTATGGCAATACTGTAACATTTTGATATTTTTGGACTATATGATGTAATGATTCATAGTCATTGATAGCAACAAATGCAACAAAGTGTGATGTACTGTTCTAAAGCCCAACCACAGAGGTACTACACATGTTGCTCTAATGTTTTAGAGAAGGGGAAATAATAGGTTTGTGTCCCGTCTGTGACACCAGAACTGGGCGAAACACAGGAGGGACCCAAGCAATCCTTTTGATTTCCTGCCGTTTCCGTTTTTGATTCGGTCTGCGTCACCCTGTGACCGCTTCCATACGGTGGCCTGTCCAACAGACAGAGCAGATTGCATTACCGGGCTGGTCACAGCGAATGGTTGCTGCTAACCAGTTGCTGCTCCTCTCCGACCCCTTTTTGTGAGTGTGTGTGTTCCTGCGTTTGCCCGTGTGTCTATAGATGTGCATTTGTGTGCATGTGCTTGTGTGCGTGACCCAGAGTGACTTGATTCCAATAAGGATATGAAATCCATTGTAGGAATCCCCCCCCCCCCCCGCATTTTCGTTTATTACTTCACCTGCACTTCCTTGAGCCACTGGGTGCACTCCCACGCTGCAACCAACTCCCAGACAAGCATCGGCAGCATCTATCTTGTGGACAGAAGTGCTGAGTGGCTATTACTTCTCAGCAGACCACATAAAAACCACAGCAATTAAACGCTATTGGGCCATTCGACTTTGTCTTCTTAGAGAAAAAAAAAGGGAGTGAATGAGCGAGAGAAGAAAGGCAGAGAAGAAAGTGGAGGTGAAAGCAAGAAAAAGAGACTTCAACTGATACTGCTTAACAGAGAGAAAGATCTTTATGTCAGAAGTTTGAAATGGTGAAGGACGAATTAAAGAGTGTGAAAGTAGCTGTGAAATTAGAGCTGATGAAATACAATGCCTTTTCTCAAAGGGGCGTGAGAGAGCTCTTTAACTAAGCTACAATGGAAAGTAAAAGTAGACCGCAGCATGTAAGGATACAGTAAGGCTTCCACTTTTAACTAGATTTATAGTTAAAGTGATTCTGCTAGAGCTGCATTGTTGTTCCACCTTCTAGTAGGAAGCTTAAATCATATTCGGTGCTCTTCTGACTGCTCGACGGAGAAACACTTTTTGAGTTATGACTTTTTAAATCTATTTTGCAAAACTGAAGAAAATGGCTCAGACAGGCCCGTGCCAATGCAGTTGCAGGATGTACAGTACACTTCCATCCCTGCATGATGCGCATTTACCAACCGAAAGTGGAAATAAGATGAGATTACATGGGATGTCAACATGGATTAAAACTCATGTTGGACAGCTACTTATGAGGCTCCTGTAGGGAATTTCAGATTCATTCAGTGTTTCTGAGAACATTTCCTTTACCAGGAAAGTGCAAAAAGCCAGCAGCCCAATATAGAAAGCTCATGGTTCAAGATGTGCTCTATTGAACTTTAAATTTTTAATCTACTGGCCACCTGAATGTTGTCAATATTCTGTGCTGACATCAATCTCTGCCTTTGTCTGTGTCCCACTGGCCACAGTGCAATCTCAGCAAGATGAAACCTGTTGGAAAACGATGATAAGCTAATGTAACGCTGGCTGCTGTTAACCGTTAACTAATTAGTGCATTACAACTCTTGTAAACTACGGTAGAGATTACTGCACAAGATTCATACGCAGGTGGTGTAGGGGGATGATGGGTGTGGTTAGGTTTAGGCAACAAATGCACGTTGGTTAGGGAAAGGATGTGGTTTTGGTTACATGCTAAAAAGGTAAACTCGTGCTTCAAGTCACTTTTGAATTTTCAATTTTAAACCACCACAGTCTTTCTTTAACCTTATCCAGATGCTGTGAATGCCTAAACATTGCCCATAAAATGCTGCTGCAGACATATTGTAAGAAAACCAAAGGAAACACACGGTCAGTGAGTATTTAGCAGATATGTGTCAACATTTTGCAACATTTCCTTATAATGTTAATAAAAACCTAATGCGAGTGGCATTGTGTTTCCATCAAAACGTATTTGCTGTTGTAAATTAGAAGTAATTCAAATGTAATTTCTAGGAGACAGGGTTTAAAAACGTACAACAGAGCTCTGACAGCAAATGTAACACATCACTTCACTGTTTTCTTTCTTGTGACACATCTTTTTTAAACTATGCAATGTTGCTACTTCAATTATGTCCATCATCACCGTAACCATCAGTAAAGTACATTAATAAATATATCTCAACTTACACTGAATGTAAAAAATAACTCAATTAGCTACTGAAATTGAGTCAAAGAGTAGGACTCAGCTAGCCTGTAGGCAACTGAAACAATACTCAAATCACTCCCAACTACTTCCACTTTCCCTAAAAATGTCACTAAACTAGATGTCCTGTTTTTATACAATAAAGCCTCTAACGTTAAGACTTATCAGCAAGAAGCTCATTTGGCAAAAGTGAGCTCCTATTTCACACATGTAGTCTAGTAATTAATAAAATGTAAATGTCTCAGAATATTATCTTTTTTACTGACTAATATTGCGATTTTAAAGTTGCACACATCCGCAATAATTTCCGGGTCCCAAAGTGTTTTTGATTATACACGTACAGCCGTTTCCTCAGGCTGGTGTTCACTCCTTCTTTGACTAAACTTAGATGCTACAATTGTGTGTTTTTCCCACCATCATTTTGCCAGCTTTATCATAAGTAAACTCAGCAAATCTAAACTAAACTTAAGCAAACAAAGCTCTGGTTTTTCTCGTTGGGATCTAGTGACAGCATTATTGCCAACGCTACTGAGTCGCTCTGTCTTTGCCACTTTCTCTCTCTGCTGACCAGACAGATATATTCAAATGGAAGTTTAAGACAGAGTGTTGCATTATTCAAAGCCCTCACAGGAACAAGAGTTGGAAACAATGACAGGCAAATTCCCATTAAAGCAGGCTATTTGCTGAGACAACAAATCCAAAGACCACAGTAAAGCAGCAACACTCGGGAGAGGAGTTAACACATTCACACATGGGGGACAAAGACTGATACAGCATCACGTTTGTTACCTGAGCTTAATTCTGTATCATTTTTTTACTTTAAGACAAAGTCATTATGCTACAGCCCGCCAATTTATCCACGGGGAATTGGCGCATTTTAAGCATCAATGACCAAGCTTGACACCTTTGAGTTTCAACACCCACCACACAGTTAGTGCAGGCTAACATGTGCTGTGAGATCAGACAACTGAGTAGCCAGTTAGCTGGCAAGCACTGAGCCTGTTGTAAACCTCAGTGGAAATACCTGTCACATCACAAACTTAATGTGGAAAATCAAGTGACCGGAACCAACATCCTGGATGCTGCCAAGCTGGCTAACAAACACACTCTGATGGAGACCTCAGGGTCAAAACACATCAAACACGGTTAGTGATTCCCATAATCAGGATCCTGCCAATCTGCGAAATGCTCATACTAGAGAGCAAGCAGCTGCCTGCCTATTAAAATGAATTCACTTTTATAAACTATATGAAAAACTATATGAAACTATATGATAATAATGTTAAATAACATAGGGTGTGGCTGGATGACGTACAGTAGAAAAGTGCAGCACGTAGAACTTTTTCTTAGGTCGAGTGCAGTCCTTTGTCGAGAATAGTTCAAGATTTTAGAGTTTCAAGACAAGGACTGTTATTGATATCATAAATAAGAAGTTGAGGCTCACACTTTGCAGGCAGCTAAAAGAAACCAGAAAAGAATGACAGCACTGATCATTTCAGTGATTAGTTTGTATGTTAAAGTGTTAAACCCTGGCACAGTAAGATTTGTGTAAAGAGCAGGAAAGTACAATGATCATACGTTTTGTTTTACTTTTTTTCAGACCCTTCAGAAAATGAATTCCACTGGCTCTCTCTGTTGGGCTGAACAAGCAAATTGCTTACTTTGTGTTCTTTTGCACTTGACACACTGTCATCGCAACATATGCAATGTTGGCAAATTTCATGAACAAATAATGAAGGTCTGTATTGAACTGTGGCATCACCTAACATTTTGTTACCAAAAATATTGAAGGAGGCTAGCTGATTAATTGTGGCACTTTTTCTGACCTTCTGACATAGTGATCTGTTTAGACCACAGGGAGGGAAGTCTTGTGATTTTATCCAATAGGAACAAACAGTTTGCCAATAGCTTTTGGCTATCTCGATGTGCAAGTAAGCACACTGTTTCCCCCCGACCAGATCAATGTTTCTTGATTAGGCTGCCTGGGCCAAAAGGAATGCAGCAACTTTCCTATTCGTCACCTACCCACACCCATTTTCATTTAACACATGCACACATAAATATGCAGAAACACACTTACATGCGCACACACACACACACACAAGTTTAAACACAAAAAGACATACTGCCGTCACAGACATCACCGACACACAGACGTCATTCGTCCCGTGGCATTTAGTACAAACGTCAGATAGTGTAGGGCCCTGCTAAAAATCAATGGGCATTTGCAACAATCAATGGCAGGGTTCCTATGAGAACTAATTAGAAAGGCAAACATGCTGCGCCATCTCCTTCCTTCTCTCTGCCTCCAAACTAAGTGCTTCTCCACCGTAGGGTCAAAACAGACTTTTAATACAACAGTAAAATTTGCAAGTGAGGATCAAACTAATAGATGACTTGTATTTGTAATACATTATTGCAGATATAATATGAAATGCATGGAAAAATGGTTTTGAAGATAAGAAAGGGTGTAAGGTAAGATGTGGTCTGGCTTGGTCTGGCTCCTGGCATGCCATTCAATCCACTAAGGTCTGTGACCCCAAGTGCAGCCTGAAATCCTCTGCAGATCTTCTTTTAAAAGTTTCAAAAAACAAAGGCATTCTTGTTTCAGACTTCAACCCTTCTGGGCTTTTGACCTTTAGAAGATGATCAGCAAAACTTCAAAACTTTAACCCTGTCAGACTTAGGATATGCCCGTATAGATAGAGGCAAATGGATGGATTCTTGTTGCTTTATCTTAATCTTTACTACGTTTTTGCATCCTGTTTTCACCCCACCCATGATTTGGTATCCTCGACTGAACAATAAGTCTGAATTCATGTAGATCACTGTGTAACACTCATAATGTTCCTTGTTAGACCCTGTAGTGTGAATCAGACTGTTGTTTCCATTATTATCAGTGTGAAGTAGTTTATGTTGTTTTACAACAATCAATGGGTTTATGTGTTGAATAATTGCTCATTTTGACAATGTTGAGAGGAAATTATGGTTTCTACTAAACCTCTGAAATAAGACAAAACTGGTGATTTTAATATGTCTTAATGTTCATTGTCTGTAATTACCCTTCCATCTGTATATCTCCTTCATCTATCTACATATCTCCTACTTCCTCTGATCTATCTCCCCAATAACTCTATTCTATCCACCTGCAAAACATCTGCATACCTTCCTATCCTACTGATCTATCAACCTATCCCTCTGAGTGTATTGCTGTACAGAAGATAGTACAGAGACACACACAGACAGACACACTTAAATCAAACGAAATGAAAACTTTGCTGCAAGGCAAATCAAGCACAGTGGAGTCGTCACTTTATACTTGGGTTGCTAATTCTTGACAACTCTCAGAAGGCTTGTCTGCCCCGAGCCATCTCTGCAGCTAAAGAGGGCGCTGTACAGTTTATACTTCTGTTTGAGTGGAAGAAATGAGGCGTGTCAGATATTGTACTTGGATTTACTGAAACCGAGACTATTGTGACTATCTCACCAAAATCAGCCTGGAGAAAACTGGGAAGCAGGGGGGACGAACAGGTCAGGCTAATGGACATACTGTACAGAAATCATGAAAGGATCTAATTATCGACTAAAAACTTGCTGCGAAAGTGGAAAGTTAATACATCACCTCATTGGAGTCAGCTGCACAGCAAACCCATTGCAAGAAGAGTAATGGTGTCTCTAGATCATTGAGATATGTGGAGCACGGTGACGGGAACAGCTCCTAAAGTATTCCATCCAATGCTAATGGGGGTAAAGGGGGTATCCAGGGACACAGACAGATCGCAAATGTGCCTCGGCTTATCCAAAGAAATATCTAGCCGAGCTTCACACAAGAAACCCAAGCTGCGATAATGTAAAAGTGTTTCAGTGGACATTAAAGACCAACAGACAGAAGGTAAGCAGCAGCCTCAGTCAAATGATCGTTAATATATGCACTGGAAAGCAAACGAAATGAATCAGGTGTCATACCGAGTTGCTTTTCATTGCTGTGTGAATACATGTTTGTACACTCTACATTGCGTGCACTCACACATAAAGAAAGGTAGCGTGCATTTTATATTGAGGAGAGGAGGAGGAGGACATGCACAAAGGTGTGTGGTAGCATGCATCTGAAGTTACAACTCACCCTGAGAGCACCTGAGTTGATCCTTTTAGCGTTGATCTTCTGGGTCGCAGCTGTCAACAGAAAGGAGAGAGGCTGTTGATGTTTTAAACATGAAGGGTTTTTGTCCCCGCTTTTGTTTAGTTTTTTTTATTCATCAGATAGACCTGGAGAGAACAGGGACACCAAGCAATGGAATCGGTCTTTATTTTCCAAAAATGAGTTAGTAAAACTGTGCATCCTCTCCGGGAGCTACAGTAAGTCCTATGATTGCTCCCTTCCCTGACCAACCCCCACCCCCATCCACGCTATACAAATAAATAAAAATCTAAGACAATAAAAACAATAAATGCCGTTTTACATATGCAAAGATGGCGGAAGCTACAGCGCTCAACATACTGGTAGCAGCAGGATCAACAAATTCATTAAATCTTAGTAGTCTTGATCGCTTCAATATTCTGCCCCTGTGACTCGCCTCAAACTTCTGGTGAAGCTGTGTGTATTTTTTTAAGGCTGGGTCATTGCGAAGTTGCGGTACTGACATCTGTTCAATTGCAGTAATCTTACTCAGTGTCTTTCTTCTACCAGGACATTCTGTAGCTGATAATAAAAATGTTGAAGGGCATGATGGATCTTTATAAACCTACTTCACTGTGGCAAACAAAACAACCTCTGATGCACTTTCACTCTAAAGTGACACTGGTCTATATGGCAACGCTGCAAGCACGTAATGTACACAAACATGCGTCTATTAGCATTTATAATGCTTTTGAAGGACACTTGAAATGGCTGATTTTACACTTGAGACATGAGCCAGCTTGATACACATTCTTGATAGAGGCAGTGGATGCAGGCATGTGTGTGTGTGTGTGTGTGTGTGTGTGTGTGTGTGTAGGAGCTAGAATTACAGAACATGACCTTTCCTGTTGCATAAAGCACTCGTCTTATGAGCTCCTCTCATCCTCCTAATTAGGCTGCCCACACTCAGCCTTACAATCACTGTTCAGTCAAGTGTTTATTAAACATAGGTTTTAAACGCCTGTGTCACATACTGTATGTAGGCATGTACAAAAGCAGACACTCATGCACAGCTGTAGCTGTTATCAATCCCCCTGAGTGGTTTCAACTGAACCTGGGGTCATTCTGTAAAGCTCCATACTCAAGATTCACCCTGTGTCTCCGTGTTCAAGGAAGAGAGAGAGACAAAACCCAACACATCCCTGTTATATTCAGGGGTATATAAGATAAAGTGCGATGGTTTACTTGTTCATAAATGTATGTCTTTGCCTCTGTGTATTTTACGAGGACGGACCCGAGTCTGAATAAAAAAAAATCTTTAATCAACTGTTAAAAGACAGTCATGGAAACAAACACACACAAATACTGCAACTAAAATGAATATTCACAAGGACAGAGAGTGAGAGAGAAAAAGAGTCTATGGTGCTTTGAGAAAGTGTGATTTTACATTAAAGCAAGAATAATCAAATAACACATCTAGGTCAGCAAGACAGGCCTTATTTTAGCTGGCTGCTGGGACAACATTCAGAGGGTTTTTTTTAAAGAAATGAACACAGGTATGTTACAATTGCAAATAACAGGCACCACATAAAATAAAAAAAATGAAATCAAGGCAGCACAGAAGGAGTTCCATATTGTGCGCATCTGAATTCCCCCTCCGTATAACATCACCAGAAGACGGGTAGGCGAACATGTCCAAGAAAGAAAAAGGAAAAACGCTGAAAAGAAGCCAAAGTTGAGGAGACAGGATCTGGTTGTTTAAAATATACCGTTTTTGAGAGTTCTTACTGCACAAAGGTGTCCCGTTGAGTGACAGCTCACATTTTAAGAGCTGACAAGGCCAACCAGTTTACTCTGCTGAAAATGAGAATTTGGAAAACAACCAAGGCTAACTCAATCAGTGGGGTGGAACCACACAATCAATCTGAAGCAAGGAGGATAACTGTGATTTCTTTTTAATGGAATAAAGGACTATATGCAGCTAAAAGCGCAAGTTAAATAGTACCTGTGTGTATGTGTTCCTGCATTTGCATATGTGTGTAGATCCATTTCATATACATTTAGTTTCTAAAATTGTGGAAAGTTGTTTTTTGTTTTTATTTAGGATTTATCAGACTATTCTTCTGCTGCATTCAAGATGGCACCGTGCCCAGCAAATCTGTTAGTCCCCGTCTCTTTGTTTTGTTTGGTTACAAAAGATTTTAAAAAAAACCTTTAAAATCACTCAGGGACACAATGAAAGAAGATAAATAAGGGAATTTACAGATGGTGATATAAATTATAAATTCCATTATACACACACACACATACACATACAGAGAGAGAGGGGATATGTGACAGTGCTAACATACATCCAGTCACATCTGCTGCCACACCAGACAGTACCTTTGGTGAGAGAGTGGGGGGGAGGGGGTTATTATTTTCACAGCTTTCCATTCATCACTCATTTTTTCCTGGGGACATCCAACAGCTTGGAGGAGAGAGCGACAGAACAAGAGAGGGAGATGAGAGAATCACGAGAGTCTAGGAGGTGAGACAAAGACACAGAATCAAAAGATAAGGAGACGAGAAGATGGTTGGTGACGGATGATTTTTAAACCGTCCAAATCCCTGAAAACAGAGGAACACTGACATGCCTGAACCCAAAATCACACGACGGCCCTCCTTCAGCCCCTCGCTACCATTCGAGTCTGGCACTGGAAGTAGACAGCAGCTGCTGAGTGTGCCACACTTTTCCGCGTGTACTCTGTGTGATTGATAGCAGCCAAAATCGCTGCAAAGCACGGCCGTGCACACCCACACAAACGGTCACTACAGTATGTGCACAGAGGGGGAGACTGGAAGCTGAATTAAATGATCATATGCACACACAAAAATCCATTATTACGGTCATTGGATTGACACAAGTCTGCGGCAAAATAAAAATTATTAAAATAAATTAATAGAAACTTCGTATCTGTCACACTGTTTTAATAGCATGCGCACGAATGGTAATGCATACAGAGGGAAGGCATGTCTTTTTACAGTTGATTTAGGAGCTCAAACTAATTTGACAAGAATAAAAATAAGCATGAAAAACCTAATTTAAACTGTTTTGTGATAGATACACTCGAAATCATCTAAATATCCAATTTGCATTTAATTATATAAAAGCTATATTCAATTCATTTGATCATAATTTGTCATCATCCTTTCAGGGAAAATGTTACTCAAGTTTAGTTTCTCTGGTGGATGGATTCATTGCTGTTGTTAGCCTGATCATCCACTGGCACAGGGATGTAATTGACAATTTTAAAAAGGGAACTGACTTTACTTGATTCAGCTTTCATATCAAATGGCAAGTAATGAGTATCATGTTACTTTTCTTTTTGTCGGCAAGGTGTTGCAGATTATTGTCTAATACAGTGGGACGTGTTAGACGATAAGCTGCTGATTATGCTGCACATCAGCCACTTAAAAGGAGAAACTGGAGACGGATTTTTGAAATGACATTGTCACCAGTTTTAAAAAAGTAAAATACTCCAGTAATACCAATACATTCCCATAGTTTCTCAGTTCTATGGGAGAAAAACTAGATAATAAGACCATTACTCAGTTTTTTAGTTGCTTTTAGTTTAACTTTTTCACTTTTCCATTTTTTTTGTCATTGCCTCATCCCCTCCCCACTAAGGTGTCATAGTGTGGCTGAAATGTCACAGGAGTTGAAAGTATTACACTATGCATATTTCCCTGGCCAGCTCCAGACCTTCTGTCAGACGACAAACTTCTCAGCTATTCATCCTCATTACAGAACAGCCTCCGACTGCCCACCTTAATTCCCCCTCCCGTCCCTCAGGGGGCTCTTTTCCACCCCTGCCTGGCATGAGTCATTTTTACGACAGCCACTTTGGCCCCCACCGGCCTGGGCCGCCTATGCTTTAAACCCAGCTAGGCGAGTAAATCTGCCAGCTTTAATTAAAATAGCTTCTTTTGTAGCACTTTCTCTCCCTCCGTCCTCTTGTCCCTGATGACATAATGGTGCTGGGAACCTCCCTCTGCAGCGCTGACTCAAAAGGACTGACCCTCGGAAAAATGGAGGTGTGTTGCACTATTTTATGATGAGTTAGCAAGAAATAAGCTACATCTCATCCTATCTCCTCATCCTCTGGCTTTGACCTGGTTTCGTGACTGAAACGATAATTACCAGGGTTGCGGATAGAGGTTGCACTGATAAGAAGCGTCTACATTAAATCATTTAAAAATATGCAACAGAAATCAATTTAGCAGAAAACATGTATCATGGTTTCATTTCAATGGGACACTTTTAAATTAGCATACGTTACTTAGCGTGTGTGGAGCGACAAGTAAGGACCTTGTTGTCTTTCAAGGTCACCCTTTCATGGAGAAATAACGATTTGTGAAGCCGAATCAATGAGGCTCATTCAAGCCGTTTTCCTACAAAATTGTTCAGGGACTAACTTTGGTGCCATTGATTATCTGATTTACAGCTTGCATCTGTTCTGGCTCACAGTTCATCTAGAGACGCTCATTACGGTAGAACGATGGAGAAGAGAAGGGGGTCTCTAACAGATTTTGTAAAATGTTTCGATGCATTTTATAATATATACAGTGCACCAAATATGGTGTAAAAGCTTACCACAGCAATTTGAGGTTTTACTGTGTGCAAAAACATCCCTGTGAGAACAGTAAGAACATAATTTAAAGTCTTAAAAGGAACAGTGCTCAATTGTAAGGCCTTGTTGTCATAGTGGCCACAGCTGGAATTGCAGGACATGAGATGAAATGACTCTTTGTATATAACCGAATTTGATGCATTAGGTCCAATAAAATACAAAGTCTCAAAGAGCCATATTAGCAAATTAATTATTCTCATGCCATTCATGTATGCAGGCATTCAGTGTGCGTAATGCTCTATGGGCCCAAACACACAGAAACCCGAGGAAGTCTGAAAAACGTTTTTGCTATGTGTGCCCAGTGAGCAACCAACATTGGAATGATTGGGAAGGCAACACTGCACACACTTCTTTTCATACATTCGTGTATTAACTGCCAATTGACCTCATGAAAATACAACAATTTCGTACATAATGTGGGGTCATATCAAATACCTCTCTCTCAAGCTCTGATTGGCTCTACCTTGCTCCTCTGCTTCTTTCTTCCACTTACAAAGCAGGCACTCACCGCACTAACACGCCACCCTATCTCTTCCTTCTTTCATTTCTTCTCCTCTCCTATTTCCTTCCCTTTCTTATCTTCACCCCTGAAGGGCTTGTCTGTCTCCTAACCAGCGGAAGCCTTGCTTCAGCTGGTCGGTGCCTGGCCCCCATTATCAGAGCATGACAAGGACCTGCAGTGTCAACTTGTCAGCCTAATAAACATCCTTTATGGCACCCGCCTGGGTGTGTTTGGAGGGGAGTCAGCCAGCCACCAAGCGGTGGACCATTGATTTCATGGATGGTGGACAGTGCTTCCACTTCTCGTCTATTATGTGGTGGACAGGCTGCAATTGTTTTGTCATGCACAGCCATACTTATGACACTCGTGCTCCTAAAGGCTTTCCGTTTAGCTTGTGACATGGTTACAGAGAGAAAGACAGAAAGAGAAGGAAAGAACAAATTAAAGAAGTCTCCGACACAGGTCAAGTATTGCAGCACTCGGGGAATCTGTGTATTTAATCACAGGCAGCCTTTTCAGACTTTACATAAGACTTTTGGTAACCTTTGTTTTGAGGTCAGTAAGACTTTCATATTTTCATTTTTCACCCCAATCTAATTCTTTCTTCTTTTCGGAGCGGGAAAGGTGAGGGGTCATACAGCGGTTGAGCAAGTCATTCAGTCACCTACAATAGTAATTGCACTGCTGTTATTTTTCTCCTGCGGCACAATCCTGAGTAGCTGACTGTTAACTGTTCCAGGACCAAACTGAGAGTGACATGAAGATGGGAGAAAGAAGGGAGAGACATGGAAGAGAGAGAGAGAATCCACCACCCACTGGATCACTTGATCAGCAACAGGGACAGCAACATTTCTTGACTACCAATCGAAGAGCCGAATTTGGAGGCACTGAGCCAAAATCAAAATGTGCCTCTTTAACCTTTGTCCACTAGCGTGTAATAAATATTCATAACAGGTGGGCAGGCAGATATGTCATCTTAGCAAGCAAACGGCGTAGGCTCAGACTGAACGTTCATTAATATCAAACACAGATGCGGAAAATTATAAAATATTCATATAATACTTCACAAAGCATGGACCAGACTTGTGATGTTTTGTTTTTGTCAGCGCATGTTTCCATCGTTTAAACTGTAATAGATGTGAAACCCTTTGTGAAGCCTTTGGTCTTTTTACTGTTATTGCTTTTTTACAGTAAAAAAATCTCTCAGCTCAAAGCATAAAGCATTTTGAGGCCAGTGCCTGAATTTATTGAATGTTCACAGAGCTTGTTTGCTGATCTGTAATCAGCGACAAACAGGTCACCTTGGTCATCTCAGTTATAACAACCTGAATGACAAAAATCCTTTTATATCGCGTATATATATATATATATATGCATGATAGTTTTATATAAAAGATAAAAACAACCTGTGAAGAAAGGCATTTAGGAGCAGGGTAAGCTACTTTATATTATCAACAACCTCACAGGAACAAGAGAGCGGAGGTCACATTCAGTCTAATGCAGCTTTGATTGTATTTGCTGTCTTTTGAACTGGCTGTCTTTCATGATACAATGCGATCAGCAATGCTGGGAAAAAGCTTTACAGAGCTTTGTGAAGTAATGGCAGTAAGGCAGGCAAACCTGCAAACCCGTAAAACTGTCAGAGCGACCTTCACTTACCCTCAGTATTGATGATCCAATCATATAGAGAATATGAATTAGCACCTTCGGGGATTTCTTAAAATGGGGCATAATTCTTGGATACGTCTAAAGAAAGAGGAATAAATCATGTTGTGACTTTATGGCATCGCCCACAGAGCTGGAGAAGATGAATTTCAAAAACATGTCTTCCTCACTCCTCCCATCTGTATAAGATGTTGTGGTCAGAATAGTGATAAGAACATCGACTTGACCGATGATAAACACTGAACACATAAAAAGTGAATATGTCTTGTCTGTATATGGATAGAACATTTCAGAATATAAATTTTGATGTTGAATTGCTGGTCAGCATCTCGGGCATTCATCTTTTATATGCAGGGCTCTGCTGAAAATGTGGTCTCCCCTGAGAAAACAGCAGCTTTACAACATATTTCACAGCACCTTTTCAGCTCTGGGACCCCTGAGTCATCCAGGCTTACCCGCCCCCCTAAAGGCGCCGTGTTGAGCTTAAGTCTTTATTCCACATCTTTGTTGTTGATCCAAAATCTGCCCCAAAGGAAAAATGCCACATGCTTAAAATGTACCTTGTAATTAAATGACTGAGCACATTTTAAAATGTTTAGCAAACTTCTTTACACACGGAATAAAAAAAAACACATCACAAGTGAGTTTCCATCCACCTATTTTCATGTGAATTTTCAATTTGTGTTTAAAAATACCTGAGTTGAAACAACAGAAAAAAAGTCAAAATATAGTAAACAAAATAAAAAAGGCTTTTACACATTTGACAAAAGCAAAATGCAACTGAGTTCAATGGAACCAGGCAAAGTAAATAAGTCATGACATGAAGTCTATGACACTCGTCTCTGAGGAGACGAATAATTTCGACAAATGAAAACATCAGATCTGTGTGGACTGATGAGACTGTAACGTATCTTGTCGTGGCGTCGTCTTCTGCAATGGCTTAATAGGTAACAACTGGAGAATGATTGCCGCCACCTGCTTATCTCAATGTGCCCACCTCCTAACATTCGCGTAACTTTAATGGATGGAAATGTTGCATTTTCATTTGCATAATTTCTGAAAATGTGTTTAGTATTTGCACTTAATTTGGATGGAAACTTGCTTTTCTCTAGTTAAACAAATAAGGAACCTAAGAATTTAAGCATAAAAGTGGAAAAAGTAATACATGTAAACTCTGAACACTAGTTCATTATGAAGTTGTTCTGCATTAGCTTATTTGTCCTGTTTGAAAGCTTTATAAAAACACTGCCAGTGGCTCTGCTCGCTCTCCCTCTTTGTATGCGTTCTATTCACCGTGTTTAGATGTTCCCACTATAAATAGACTTCAGTGTCCATTACTGTTTCTGGACTCCTAAAAGACCCAGTTGTACTTTCCAAGCTCTGTGTGCCCATCAGTATCTCTGCTTTCAGACACTAAATGTACCCTACGAATAATAATAATATTTTATTATTTTGAGTTTCCTGTGTGGAATAACTATAACGTATAAATGCTACGTTCTTTGGAAAATGGTGGGTAGTAATGTACAGTAAGCAATTTGTATTTAATGGCATAAAAGACAACCATTACGTTTCCTTTAAGAAAAGTCAGTGAGCATGAAAAATAAGGGGCTCTGTCTTTATTGGAAAAAAAAGTTACTATATGGCTGCTACATCTATGATTTGTATTATCAGTTCTTCACAAATTATCAGACCATGGCTTTATATCTAGATGTCTAACTAAGAAAATGGAAACAATGTAGTTTTTTATACCACAACCATCAAGTGGTTAATGCTGTTGATTGATTGATTGATTGATTGATTGATTGATTGATTGATTGGTACATTGACTAATTGTTTAAATTCCACTGACATAATTTGCATTTCCTACAAACATTTTACAAACAAGGGTATTTCTTCAAACTGATAAACATAGTTGTAGGGATTAACCCTGAATTTAAAAAAGTGGGGACGGCTAAAATTGAAAATCTGAAAGGCTTTTGTAGGCCTTTTGATTCTGAATATGTCGACGCATTAGCTATGATTATAAGGCACACAGAGTGAATATAAATAGGTAAATAAAACATGGAAGTCAGAAACTAGGTTCATGCAATACTTGTCAAGATACAGAATTGGGAGCAGTGAGAATATTGCGCACACACAAATAATCATCATGTAAATTTGTATTTTGACAGCGTTGTCAGAGTCGGCAGTTGAGTGCGACAGTTTGGTAATCACAGTGACAGGAGGAGCATATTGGATTTAACTGAAATGCATAATAAATAACATACTCATCTATCCAGCAACCCTTCTCATGCCTTAAATGCACGTGCATAGAAACACACACACACACACACACACACACACACACACACTTGCATGTATACACGTCTGCTGAAACACAGAACTGCTGTCAAGAAAATGGACATGATAGCACATCACCTGAATACTAGAGTTGATTTCTGCCAGATATACAGCAGCAAGGCAGCAACACAAGAGCTCATCTATGTTTAATCCAAAAACTAAATCTTTGTGTCATATCTTTTTAAAAAAATCCAGATGTTCACACTTTTTTTCCAAATCTTTCTGCCATGCAGAAATGCTGCGCTGACTTCACAGCGAGATCTCCCGTCACAGCCCCATGATCTCTGCCAGGTCTTCTGTCAGAGTGGCCCTCAGGTTTTTGGTCTCAGTCCTGATCAAGGTCTTTTCTCACCTGACTAACTAACTGAACAATATAGTTGTTTTTCTATAGATGGAGGCTTTAGTGCTCTTGTGATATACTATCTACTTTGGAAACTTGATTTAGACGGTGCAGCAAAGCTACCACCACACATTGTCTAAAAATATACAGGATTTTCTTTCTTGGCTTCTTGGTAAAGGTTAAGCTCTGAAATAGAAAGATATTCTATAGACATACAGATATGTACTGTTCTCTTTAATATCAACATATTTATAGTAATTATGGAATTGATGGTTAAAAGCAAAGTTGCTGAAAAGAAACCGAGATTTTTCTTTTCATTAAAGTGTAAAAATTTCAAGGAAAACGGACACTTGACTGTCAACTCAGCGATGACAGAAAAATGTTGAGAATCGAAACCAGCAAAGGGCAAAAGGATGCATACATTGAGTCAATGCGATTTAATAAGTATGGAGTTAAATTTTGATTAAAATCAAGGTGACACTGACAGTGACTGTTTCTTTTCATTACACATTTTCACTCACAGGCAGGACATCTGTCAGCCATATGTTTAGAGAGTTTGGTGTTCCCTTCTATAAAGGTTGAGTCATCACAGACCAGCAATCTGTCATCCAGTCAGCTGTTAAAAAAAGGGTCCCAGATGTATGCCCGTTTCAAATTTACAAAAGCTTGATGAATGGCTCTTTCGACATTGTTAAACTACAGTTTCATTGATCTGAACTGTTGATTTATTGATTGACAGGATGATTAACGAGCATAACGGTTTGATCAGGATAAAATTATTTTTTGGCCCTTGTTGAAGACTATTACACTATTAAACATCGCCCTCATTTATGAGCAGAACAGTTCTGTGTGAACACAATATTACAACTATGCTCAACAATCCCGGAGTTATTGAAGACAGAACTTGAAAGGTACCGTCTCTTGTTCTGAGGTTGTGCAATCAATCACATTGTCAGAGAAGTCGGCAAGATGCCACTCTAATCAAAGGCTGGATATTTCATTTGGAGCCATACACTCCATATCCTGTGCCCTCTGAAGGCCAAAAATGAATAGAACAAATCCTAAAGTTGTTCCATGGACAGTGATTAAGGGGCCATCTCTGTAGACAAGCCAGCAGCAAGTCAATAGTATGGCCAATGTGTTCTGGCTCAGAGTGTAAACAAAATGCGGCTTCTGAGTTATTTTTAACCAGATTGTTTGATACAAGGACATTCCGGTCCCAAAATGGAACCCAAATTCATCCATTGTGACTACCATGCTCTCATATGATTCACACGACAAATTTTTCAAAAGCCCCATTTACTCACCCACATGTGTCTGGCTCAAACCTCCCACCAAAATGACAAGAGGAAACACTGCAGGGCAACATGAACTCTAGACACACGTGGATCCTCTGAGAGCAACACAAGATCAATGAGAGCAGGGTTGTCCTGCAGCCAGAGGAAGAAATGATCTATGTAGATCTCATTAGCCCCCTATGATGACAGACGTATGACCAAATGATTAATGGCCAGCTGGAGAAACAGGAGAATTATTGATGTGACCTTTAGGGATGCCTCCGTTCAGGAGCGCAGACCCACAGTCTTCATCTGAAATGATCCTCTTTGACATTTCCATCTTTTCTCTTTTGCCTCTCTGTCTCTCTCTCTCTCTCTGTCTCGAAGGCATTCCAGGAAACCCATAACACATCATTGTCCACCCTGGTCATCTTTTGTCATTTTGAATATAAAGAATATGCAGTGAAATTGCTCAGCGAGTTCTGACATTCTGTGCAGGAATTTATATTGTTCTGTCCTTATCATACTGTATTCATAATGTCTAAAAGTGTTAAATTCGCTTTCATTCCTAATGAAACTGCTGTTGAATAGTTATCTGCCAATTGGATTTTATGGACGCATCCTATGAGGGGAAAAATAAGTGAAAATCAATAATGGTAGACAGTGTCATCTCACATGATGAGGTTTTAATGATGGGGAGCCATCCAGTCACCTTTCCACAACCCCCAGAGATAAAGGACCACCGACGGTGAGCAGGAACGCTGAATGAATTAATTCAACATTTAATGTGTGTGTGTGTGTGTGTGTGTGTGTATGTGTCTGTGTGCGCGTCCGTCCGTCCGTGCGTGTGTATGTGCGTGTGGTGGAAGCAGTGAAGTGCAGTGCAGGTGATGTCGATAAGGAGCCAAAAAGAAAAGAAAAGGGGGGAGAGGTGTGTGAGGAGGATAAACGGAGGACACAAGAAGGCAATCTGTGAAGTATCTTCTCTGTATATTTCCATTATGTACGAGAAGAAATGGTTGTACCATTTGCGCAGGGCACGGAGCAGTGAGTGGTGGGGTGATGAAGGAGACAAAGAGGTGGAGAAGGTATGGAAAAGTGGAGAGAGGGAGGTGGAGGGAAGGGGAGGGGATGAAAATAGAAAGATACAGAGGAAAGTGGCATGCATGGAGGGGAGAGGAGGGGAGGGGGGGTCGGGGGGTCGGGGGGGAGAGACAGATGGCAGATAGAAGGGCCAGAAGACCAGCAAAGATGAAGATGAGAAAATGGCAAGCAGCATTAATGAAGGAGGAGTGGAGGGTGGGAATGTTCACTGATCAGCGGCGTCACGAGTCCTCACAACTAATTGGTTTGAATGAACACAGATGTTTGCATTTTGCCTTAGGCCTATGCTTACCTCCCCCCTTTCTTTGCCTCCTCCGGCGGTCTAGATCATAATCGATCCGGGGAGCTGCTGTCCGATTAATCTAGCTCACTCTGAACATCCTGACCTGCCAGCCTCAAGTGGAGGGACGCAAGAGCACCAGGGACATTGATTTGACTTTCTCTGTAGGAGGTGCATAAAGTATTTTTAACATATAAACGTGCAAACCACCCATACACCGACAAATTAATGAGCAGAAACTAACTTTTATTACTTTATATACAGCTCTGGACAAAATGAAGAGACCACTCCAAACACATACCTATAAAAAGTACAACCAGAGAATTGATCATTTTGCAGTGGTCTCTTAATTTTGTCCAGAGCTGTATATGCATATGTGTATTTGACTCACTCGGTATGTGGGCAATCTGAAACAATATTACAATTGCAGTGTACACAAATCCGTTATCTTATGATCTTAATGTTAATGCTGCTGATCTTAGAAGGCTGTTTTTGCATTTTATTTCGGCCAGTTCGAAGCTTTGTCTTCATTAATATATTGCCATATCTTCTTAGCACGGCTCCCATGCAAATCCTGTGATCATGCAGCACCACTTAAGTGAGGAAATGTCAAGGTTACAGGGAAAAGGTCTTGGACGAGCAGAATATAGGAGGAGCACATCAAGGGTTGGGATCAAATCTTGCTCCACCTCTCGGTAGAGCCAGTTAAAAAATGTATAAAACACAAAGCCTTTCACAAGCATTGACATTGTCTCCACACCACTGCAGGAACACTGTCCAGAATATTAACCAACTACAGAGAATAATTCAAATAAAATATCTAAACGGATAGATTGTTAGCCATGCTGCTCAGACCAGCTCAGAATATGAAACATTTTAAATACAGACTTAATGGGGGGAAGTCGTGATGAGATTGTGGATGTAATTGAATCGGAATAAATTATTTACTCAACAACATTGACTATGATAATCTATCCCTTAACTGGCAGAGACCTGAAACCGGACTGAGAAACCTAAATCCAGCACAGCACACATTATTCTGCAGCTGCGAGCAAGTATACCGTTCATAATCCTCCTTGGTGATGCGCTCAAGGACTTTTGAGAAAATGGACAGCTTTTTGAAAGCATTGCATTAATCACTGGTTTGTTGAAAAGTCAAATCAATGAAGTTCATCAAAAGGAATCTGTGAATTTGGTTTGTTTTTGCACTAAAAATGAGCTGTTGAGCAGATGATCCTCAGTTAAGTGGCTTAATGGAATAAAACATGCAGTAAATAGAGACGACATTCAATATTTGACTGAATCAAAACAGCTAGATATAATAAGATGCTTTTGTGTGAATGATGCATCAAAATTCTCAAGGCAGTATTCAGAATAACAAATATTACAAAGCTTACAAAGATGGGCGTTTGTCACATGTTTTGTTGTGGAGTTATTGTGATTTATTACAAGGCTGTAAACTTTATTTGAAGTGTATTTTTATTAAGCTACTTTCACGTCCATTCTCCCAGGGGCCACCGTCCTTATTGACAAGCGATACAGGAGTGATATGTCTTGCCCTATTATAATGGGAGGTCTGGGGCTTACTGGTGTGCTCTGCCGGCTCGGACACGCACCATAATATTTCTGGTGTCGTGAAATTGAGTGTAGGTCCCAGCTGTGTTGTAACAACATCTCTGTCTTGCCATCCATCTTCTGTCTCTCTTTCACTCACCATTAAATAGAGATGCCACAGAAGCAACACTACAACAAAGCATGGAGGGCTTGGCTTGCCCTGCTCAGGCCTGAAGAGTGCAGCTTGATGTAGCGAGGGCTTTCATTTTCAAAAAAAGCAAGTGTTACTGTAGACGCGCTGTCAGGTCTTTGAAAGGAGCCGAGAAACATTCAGCCGTGCTGGTTAGCTGTGTGCTCCCAGTACTCTTTAATCAAAGCCTCAGTGTATGTCAACACTTCTTTGAGATGTTCTGTCATTTCTTTATGTTTCTTTTATCTTTTTGTTTACATTTGTTATGACTCACTAACAACGCAGTTTCCTCTGGAGGTTAAGGGCTTTGTGAGAAAAGATTGCGATCTTCTGCCAATGACAGATGAGAAATAAAGTCATATAAGGTGAGAAGTGCAACAGAAAGATCCCTCCTCCACAAAATCCAATAACCAGTGCAGGAAATGCACTGACATCAAAAACAATTCAGCTCAGTCGATGCTTACAGATGAACAAGCATCCACTTAAAAAGAATTACTCAACTAAAGGGATGCTGTATAAACATGTCCATCTCAAAATTCCATGGTAAGTAATCAGCATCACTTCCCAGATGTTATTCATAGTGTCGTAAGTCATATGGCTGCGAGCAATATTTGAAACTCATCCACTGACAAAAAGCACAGAAAACATCGATATCTTGTTGTTGAGATTAATTTTAAGTGAACACTACCATTGCTGTACGATTAACCCCTGTGACAAATGCAATGCATTTCTGTGACTGCCTCACAATAAACCCCTCCCCACACCTTGGTTAAATGCTCATCAAATGTTCGGTTTGCATTAGCGTTTACTTAAGACTGCTCTGATATGGCGCTACATGAAAAGCTACATGCACCGTTTCCTGTGAACCGCACGTGTTTATTGCTGAACAAATGTCCGCAAATAAATGTGGTTTGAAACCATGAAAATCTGATCAGTTTATCAATTTACGTGAGGTTGCCTTCTCGATAATCTGTGTCAATCTCATTATGTAAATAAATATCCATTAATGTCCATCCATTGCTCTGCTCTCTATAACAAACACCAGAAAGAAAGTGGACGTCAGGTCGATGGAGCTGATAAATGGCTCATCTTGCTCCCCTGAAAAGGTCAGCGCTCTTATTATTTACAACATCGAATCTTTGTCATGGCTCGGCGACACTGACCTTGCAGGGGCCCCATGTCCCTCCGTCTGTCTATAACTGGGAGTGTATGGGTCTTCATTTTCTCTTTACACATACTGCGGCTTCACAATGCATGTACAAACACACACTAAAAACACAGAGTAGTTCACAGGCCACTGGAGTGACCTTGGTCTAGATCCTGGAGGAACAAACCTCGTTTGTAAATCCTCAGAGAGATCCACAGTGTATTTTTGTTAATCGTGAGCATATGCTAGTATACTATGCTGACATTTTGTAATCCGCATAAAATCAAAGGGCATAACAAACAAAGAGGAAGAAGAGGGTGTTTAAAACTAACAAAAACATTCAATTGAATTTGCTTAATTAGTGTACACACAAATAAAGCGGTCAGAATGGCAGCTACCCAGATGCAGCGCTTCCTGCTCTTCCTGCAGTGTTGCCTGAGGATGAGTGTTACAGTAATAGAAGAATATTAATAGTTGCTGCATGTCAGTTTAATGGGACAAATGCTAAGATTGTAACTAAGTCTGGAGGCTTTAAAAAAGATTGCATGTTTTAGGCAATATTATCCGCAATGGAAGTGTATTAGACTGGAATCAGCTATTGCTCTCACATCAAATATTACCTGTGATTATTGTTTTTTAAGAGAATGTTCCCGCAAGGATTAATAGTCCACAAAACAACACACACATTGGTACATTTGTGCATATTGAGATTGTTTACAATAAATTACTTTCTTTCTAAAACACCTTGCATTTGGAAAAGGGTTTGCTGTATTCTGTGGCAACAGCAGCAAGTGTGTAGGTCAGATGGAGGGGGTAAAAAATGCGGTGTTTATGCTGAGAATTCCCAAGATGTCAGCAACCTCACAAACAAGAATATGGTAAATATGTTATATTCCACTGCAGCAACATCTTGAAAAGAACAGAGAGACTTGAAGGTCATTTGAATAAAGTCATCAAATGACATCAAAGTACAGGCTTAATGCAAAGATGAAAATATGCATCACTCCTTGTAGTATAAAAATAGAGTTCAAAATGCACTTTAACACATTTTCCAGTGAAGATAAATGCCACAGATGTTTGCCTTTCAATCACCTTGCACATACACTTTCCAGATTAAGTCTAATTCAGGACCAATAATGGCAGTAATATGGGCCTTGGCTAGATTACTTTGGCTAGTTTATGAACACACAGTATTAATCATTCACGCTGTTCCCATTTTATCTACTGCCGCTGACTACCGCCGATGATTCATGATAATTTTGGGATTTGTCTAACGATACTGCTGAGACAAGCAATCTAGGTAGACTGATGCTGCACCGTGTCATTATGTACAAGGCCACCACAGTTAAGATCGGCTGAATCTTCAATGTCAGAACCGTAGGTGTTGTTTTGATTTGGGACGAAACATCCTTGATGAGTTATGCCCAGCAGAGGCACCCTTTGGATTTATGGGTCGCGTCCAGCTGCCTGCACTGAAAAATGGCAAATCAGCGTATAAATGACTGCGTTACTGAGAGTGCTAAGAAAAACATCAACCCACAAGTCCATTATATTAATTGGAATCGGCCTCGCCATGGCAGGCAATGGCTCCAGTCGGACTAGGGTCGAGTGGTGATAAATGAAAGGCCAGAGTATGAATATAGCCTTGGCCAATGATATAGCAGAACATGTGAACAACTGATCCCTTTTGTTTATACTGACCTTGTAATTAATCAGAGGGAGCCAGGGATGGAGGAAAATGTATAGAAGTTAGGAGGGAGGAGGCGAAGGAGGAGGAGAGAGAGTTAAACCCCCTAAGAAAAGACTACACAGGGAAATCCTGAGTAAACACCAACGTAGTCCACAGTGGTTCCAAAATGATGTTGATAAAGAGATGAAATATCTCTGGGATAGAGGGTTTATCACTTTAACCCAGGCATGTGAGAAAATAGCATTTAGCTGGTGTTTGTTTGTTCCCACAGATGGGTAACTGTGTTTCTCAAGCATAGCGCTAAAGACAGTGGTGTCAGGCTGCCCGATGTTGCTGAGCAATAGCTGACACGTTTACGCATTTCAAATCAACTGTCACTTTACCTGTTTTGAGTGTTATTTGCAGGTACGGATTCAAACATCAGGTTCAGTTAAGCATATTTTTAGCAACAGGTAAAGAGATAAGTGGACTCCAACAAGTCCTCCAAATTAAACAACAAAGTACTTTGTTTTTCCATGAACTCCAGAACGACACATAGAAGTGTTTTCTGATGTCCTGGCTGCAGGACATTGTTTCTCTGTGCCTTCCACGATCGCTACGAATCAATAACAAACAATATATCAGTTTTATGATGTGACAACACTATGGTTAAGGTTTGATTAGGTGTAGGCACAAAAACGTCATGGTTTGGGTTAAAAATACCGCTTTGTTTCGGTTAAAAGAACATTGTGTAGACTTGCATATTTGGGAGTTCAGACTTGGCAAGTTCAACTGTGGAGTCCAAACTCGGGAGGACGCTGTACAATCAATTTGCAATAAGGACAGCAGCGTTCTTGCTGAGATCGACAGGTCAGCTTTGATGATTACACTTGTATTGTACACGGATGTACACATACATACCTTACTGTACTGTGACAAACTAACCTCAACTGAAAGGTCTAACTAACAGACCGGTACGAAACAAAAACTAAACCTTATAGACAGAGAGATGCAGTGAAAAGATACACCTGTTATCCAATCTAATGGACTTTGTCGCTGTATAATTACATCACCTGACTTCCTCCTTGGCTCTCGTCATAATTACTACAGCCACTAGAGGGCTTTGCCACTTAAATGTATGTTGTTTTGGTGGACAACTGCTGTGGTCACTCTACCTGGGAAGACAGTCTCATTATCGCAACGATAAGTCGACTAATTAATCAGTTGCCCGACAGAATATTTACCGTCAACTATTCTGATAATGACTTAATTGTTTGAGTTCATTTACAAGCCTCTCAAAAGACAGAAGTTGCTGCTATTCATTGTCTGACATTCCTGTATTGTAAACTGAATATCTTTTGGATGATCTGTTGCTCAGACAAAAGAAGACATTTGATGACATCACCTTAGGCTTCTTCATGGAGCCTGATCAGAAATAGACCTGTGGAAAACCTACCCAAACCTGACTTGCACAAATACATTGTCAAAAAAAGAGACTCCTCCCGAAATGGACCCGAGGACAGTAAGACCCACTCCAAATGCAAGGATAATTGGACTCAATCCAAAATGCGGTCCACAAGAACAGGAACTGACAGTAGCATGACGCGGCTCCAATTATCAAGCAGACAGGGTCAAAAAGTAACAACATGTGTCATTTTTTGCTACAATTGATGGTTCACAATCTCTGTCTTGCATTAAAAAAACAACACATTTTTCATCTGTGATGATTATGAAGCTCTACATGATCAGAGCTGAAAATAGGTTCACTCAGATCCACACAGGTGTTACTGACAGACAAACCCAACTCACTTAGACTGAATATAATTTGGACCCAGCCCAACTAAGATCCTGGCTAGGGTGATGGTTACTAGGAACTTAATAGACCTGTGAGACATCTACAGCAAAGCATATTTCCCTGATATTTGTGTTAACACCAATTAATAGAACTGGATCAGATAATGTACCTTCCTCGTTCATTGTACTGAATCTTTAACGTGATGACAGTGGCCTGTATATTCATATTATATATCACATTTATAATATTCATCATCAAATATTAGCTTTTTTGTATCTTCATATCTCAAATCCTCTTCAGTCTGTCCACTATCTCAATAAAGGGAAGATACTGTATTATGAGAAAGCTGCAGTATGGAGCCGCCTTGAGGAAATACAGCTCATGATGTAACTCCCAATTAGACTTACATATATGACTCAGAAACCTACAGATTTATATGCTATATAACTATGTTTACTTCAGGCCTATATTCAAGATTATGAATAAAATAAACAGAAAAACAAGCTCATGTTACACCAACCCCTAAGGCTTGATTATTCTGAAACTCCCATCACAAAATTCATTAACTAACAAGGTTAAACATTAAAATGTAGCTGTTGATCATTTGCATATTAAAATAATTTGCTTTTGCAATTATAACAAATTAATGGAATGTTATACTATGACCTCCAGAATCATGACCAGCCTCAGAAAGCAAACAAATTAAAAATTAAACAAGAAAATTATTTTTTTTGAAAAACTAACTTATTACTTTTGTTTTTTTCATTCTCATCGGTTTTATAGCTGCTCTTATCCGATGGCACCCATTATTCAAGAGGGCACTGTACAGAGGGAGAGACACAGGTTTATTTAGCAAACATTAGAGATTTATTTCAGCTCCACAAAAACACATAAATATGGCACGGCTTTATAGCAGAGCCATAATTCAGCCATGAGAAAATATATTCATGCACAATCTGATGCATTACGAGAATTTATAATCAGCTGTGCAACACCGGCCATTGATAAACACATAGCTGTCTGAGTGCTGCAGCGTGGATTTCTACACAGTATGATGGTCATTTATAGTTGAGTTATTGTGCTAGGCATTTAAGCAAAATGTCATCTGCTGATTAAAGTGCATTTCACAAAGAAAACTCTCACATCTACGTGACATATTGTAGCTTTTCCTCACAGAGCAAATAATCACACTTTTCCTCTATTCATGCCTCCATCTCTGCAGTGCATTTATACAGTACAATCCTCTCTGTCGTGAAGAATTCAGAAGGTTCTCAATATACATTGTTTAATATATCATCAGAATTTAACCATCATTTTTCATTTTCACTCCATCAACTCCACAATAAAACTGATCACATATATGCTGGAGACTATTTCCACCCTGATGTATGTAAAAGTCTTAGTACTGTAAATAAGTTTATTTTTAGATAGTCTTAGCCAAAACTGCTAATCCTTAAATCCTAAATCAAACATAATAACCTTTATTTGTACAGTATAGCACCTTTCAAAATGAAATTACAAAGAGCTTTATAATTTGACAGTAAATAAAAGCAAACATTCAGAAAATCCTTTTTTATGAAACAAATAACAAAAACAACCAAACTCTCATGTCCTGAGGGTCAAAAGTTTTCAAATATGGTGAGCTGCTTACAATAAAAACTTTATATATTGACAAACTGTCAAGGAGCTGCTGCTATCAGGTAATTTACAACTCTCTGGCTCAGTGAGTTGAAGACATCTCAAAGAGAGAAGCAGTTGGTTCACAGTCTCAGTCGAAATTAGACTTGACTGCGCGGCTGAGTTTGTTTCAGTTACTTCGTTTCAGTTAATCTGAGTTATATTATTTTCAATTTAATGAGTGCATACTTTGTTTAGCATTTGTGGACCGTCATGAGTTTCAAACTACCGCTTGCCTTGAATAAGCAGAGCCCATCCTGAGAGACTCTTTCCAAGTTTCCGCATCCACGTGTGCACATGTGCCTTTCCTTTTGTGTGTGTGTGTGTGTGTGTGTGTGCGTGCGTGCGTGCGTGCGTGCGTGCGTGTGCGTGCGTGTGCCATGTGATCCAGCCAGTCAGAGTAATGGAGCAGCCCCATCTGGACCTAACACATGGGCCAGACTGTTCGACCTGTCAGGGGATGAATGTGCTCCTGAGACGGTGTCCGTGTGTGTGTGTGTGTGTGTGTGTGTGTGTGTGTGTGTGTGTGTGTGTGTGTGTGTGTGTGTGTGTGTGTGTGTGTGTGTGTGTGTG
>JAVQJF010120931.1:0-13359 GCA_036023855.1 Gadopsis marmoratus
ATTAAAAGGCAATTTTTCCTTGCCACTGTCACCTAGTGCTTGCTCATGGTGGAAATGTTGGGTCTATACATATAGAGTTGGTCTAGACTTGCTCTATATTAACAAGTGCTATGAGATAATATTATGATAATATAATATAGTTATGATATAGCGCTACAGAAATAAACTGAATTGAATTGAACCGACTCAATTCCAAAGGCCTCAACACCGTCGATTTCCCTCCATGGTTTTCGGTTATTTTAAACTTCCCAGATGACAAATTCAGTTTTTTCTATCCTCTAACCTTAACGAGGTCACATGAAAATGTATCGGCTGAAATAGCCAGTGTGTTGCGTTCATGTGTTGTCCCGTAAAATAACAAACCCCAGCACTGAACAGGAAGCACCATGTCAAGTAGTCTAGCATGGCTGACGTGACCCAACCCGAAAAGAACCGGACCCTCATTTCTAAACTTTTCCACCGTGGTAATTAATAACCCCAACTGTTATTCTGTGTTTTTCGGTGTGTGTCAGTAGCTTCTGGTGGCTAATGTTAGCTAACTTTAGATACAGTAGCCGCTGCTGTGATCGGTCACTGACAGGTTACATCTCTTCTCTACTTGTTCTGCTGTTCCACGTTTGCTTCGCTCACAGACAATCATTTTCTGTAGAACAACAGAGGAACAGTGATTGTCGGTCGCACTACGAACCAGCTCCTGTATGTGAACGACGGGACTCTGATTTCTTCTTCTTCTTTCTGTTTTTTGTTTTCTGTCTTTCTGCAAGACAGAAACAGCATGTGTATGTGTGTACCTGTGTACCTCGACGCGCACATTTACATGCAGAAAAGAAAAGCATGATGACGAACTAATATGATTTCTGAACAGAGCAGGAACATTTATGTTTCATATTATATCATGAAATATGTCTACGGAGAAATTATTTATCAACCACGCTCTGTCAGTGTGCTCTCTCTGTTATACAGCCAGTTATTCTATACTTTTTAACCAGTATGACAGAATATTTTGATGTATTGCAGATGGAGAATCTGCAAATAACAAATAAGAAAGTAACTCAGGTAGAGACCAGGAAGTCACTTTATACATGTGTTTGATGGTTTTACATTGTTTAAGGTTTTTATACCAAAAATAATGTAATAATAATAAAATAATACAGTTTGGTATAATTACATTTTAGCATGTTCACACATACCAATCATAGGTCAAAGCATGGTGAGCGTAACGTTATCAAAACGGACAGAAATGATCTGCGAACATAAGACCCGAGTTTTCACTTAAATGCAGGACTTTTAATTAATCATTTTTAAATGTTGTTCAACTTCAACAGAAGTGAAAGATCTGAACGCTTCTTCCACCACTGTCATTTGTGTAAAGGGAAAGTCACTGATAAAGACAGAATTGGTGAAATTATTCAAATCGGAATAATTGTGCAATTGCCTGGCAAACCAATAAAATCCAATAAATCGTGTTTTAACCTCATCGTTATTCAGCGTGACGTCACTCGCAGCAAGCCTTGTCTTTGTGCGTCAGGCTAATTGACAGCCCGAAAATACATTATTTATTTTGTTTTTAATTTGGAGGAGTGGGATAGAAATCTGCTGCTGAGAGTCTCATCACTGAGATCTGTCTGCTTCCAACTCAATGGCCTGGTTGAATAGTGGCAAGTTATTACAAGAGGAACTCCAGTGTTGTCTCAGACGCTGTGATGATTATCTCAGTGTGTGTTTGCACGTTGACGACTAACACAGCTATTTGGCTGCAAAGCTACTTCGTTCGACCTCAAACACATCAGGACGCACGTAAAAGGGCCACTGCAGACGTAACAACAGCAAGCCGTCGCAATGTAAAGCTGCCTGTCGCAGTGTGTGTGTGTGTGTGTGTGTGCCAGGGTGGTCGTGATTTATGGAAAATATTACCAGCACTCAGAGAGGAGGAGGAGGAAGAGAGATGGAGGGGTAGAAGCAGCTGATGGAGGATGGTGGGAGGGAAACATGCAGAAGGAGAGAGAGAGAGGAGGAGAGAGGTGAAGGATGAAGGCTTTTGCAATCTCACCCATGACTAAGATCAATGTAACCTTTCTGCCCGGCTCTATGATTCACTTTGTGTGAGTGTGTGTGTCAGATTACATCTTTGCGCATCACAATGTGCACATGTGACTGTGCGATGGTGTGTGTTGGAGCAGGCGGCTCTCAGAGGCTAAGCAGCTCGCAACCCAGCAGACGTTCCCTCTCAGCCGAAACGCATTGATCTTAATACCGAGGACGACGGGGGAGCAGGAGGTTAGGGAGGTGAAAGACGGGATGAAGAAGGGGGGGAGGTGAGGGGGAACAGAAGTGAGCTGGGACATTAGGTGGATCTGAGAGGAAGAAACGCAGCTAGTTCAGAACGGATTAACGTGGAAGGGAGGTTCAGGCAGCACCTGGAGTGACCCTTTAAACTAACAGTATTTCTGTTCATATTTTAATATTATTTAATAATATTTGAAATACTTTTTCGTGCAGAAAAACAACACGTTTTCACTGCTAGTATTGCTGACATATTATCATTACATCATATCTCCAACGTAGGGCCCAAAAGCTCCCAGGCAGCCCCCGAAGAGTGAAATGTGGCCGTCCAGCGTCTGAGAGGTTCCATTCACCTGAAAACAGGACGCTGCAAAGGAATAGTAGTTTGAATCGGTGCATCAGGGAAACAGGTAACGGATCAAACTCAACGCAACATAAAGGTCGTCCGACTCTTTCCAGCCGCTTCGTCCCGGCGACTTCACCCGCTGTTGTTTTTTTCTTGCTCAGTGACAGAAATCCGGTCTGTTGAACTGAAGTCAGGTTGGACGTCTGAGCTGCATCAGTGAAGGACAGACAGCTGATCTGACAGAGGATCTGCATCTGGATCTGTTCAACTTCATCAATTCAGCGTTTGTTCGCAGGCAGAGAACGGCTCACTGTTTTTAGTGATGTTGTGGGAAATCACAAAGCTGGTTCTGGCTGCTCCATCGCATAATGTGTGCAGCTCGGTAAAAATACCTTGTTGATTTTGCAGCGTAGCAAAGCTTCAGATGTCCGTTCCCACAATGCATCAGTCATGTTCTTGGATTTCTCTGTGTGTTTAGTCTGGTGATGCTGATTCAAACTGTGATCCTTAAACTCAGCATCTGTCCTCCACAAACTCAGCACACGACCTTTAACTTCATGAGTAAATAAGCATGTAGAAGTTCATGTTTTCTTCCAAACTCTACATTCTGTATCAGCCTTTCTTTTTTAACGTCAGTTGACATTTTTGGGGGCTAACAGCTGACTCGCGTCTCTTGTAAACATCTGTTCACCAAAACAGGTGAAGGTGCAAACAGTCGCAGCCACGCCCACAAGCACGGACGGACGGACCTTTGAAAAGAGAGCAGACGCCTTCAAAATAAAAGCAATGCTCGGTTGTGTTGCGTGAATGATGAACATGTTATGTTTGATTGCTAATTTAGCCCTGGTCTGAACTAGGGGGTAAAGGTGTTATGATGTCATTGGCAGACGGTTAAGCCTTTAATAACCACATACGTGAACATTAAATGCAGTTATATCAACACCACCAAAGCACATAAGGAGGAGCTGTGGCAGCAAACAGTGTTGGCCTGAGCGTATCAGACAGCCGGTGAGTGCCTAAAGTAAAGCTATGCTTCATTGTTCAAATATTAGGCTAGCATGAACAATTCAGCCAGGTCGTTAATAAAGGCTGAGGGAACGGGCTGTACTTTACTCTCTCATGTGGTAAATTCAGTAAAATGTACATTTCCACAGCACTGCATTATATAAGAAGTGTTTAGTTTGCATTAAGCACAAAATAAACGGGAGAAGTGATGATGAAGGCCTGCTTCTCTCTGCATTTGAAGATTTACAGCAACTCCATGCTTCCCTTCATAATACACCAAATCAAAGCTTCTCATCAACTCTAATACTGACACTTCCTGTATGATGTTCAGTGCCTGGAAATGATTTTTAATGAAGGCAAGTACATCTAATAATGGTTACACTTAATGAATGAATTAGTACATACATTTACCAAGAGGTCCTGGAGCAGATGACCATATAAACACATCGCTCACAGGAAGTGCTTTTACATACGTTGAGCTCATTATGTCAAACTCTGACCACTATGAACATCCAGCATTGTAACATTATATACGTGACAGAAAGTAAACGCCTTTTTCCTTCATTTCCTCTTGCTGAAATGTTCAATGCTCAAGTCTGTGTGCAGTTTATGTAATAACATGCGACACTGCAGCATAAATAACTGTTGCACTTCTCCGTCACAGTTGTTTGGTACATGTTGATACATACAGTCGCACTTCATCAGCACAAACTGAAGGAAAAGGGCTTCACGGTACCAAACATTCATACGTTGAACACAAACACGCCGAAACACTGGCTGCCGCTGTAATACGCACCTTAAACTCTAGATGACTGTTTTATTCAGTAGCTTGTGTGCAACGACAGTGAATAATGAATGATGGAGAAAGGAATTAGTTGGGACAGGTAGACTGCTTTTACATTGATTAGAATGAGGATAGTGAGTTCTGTACAGCCTGTACAGCGTGTACAGCGTGTACAGCGTGCACAGCGTGCACAGCCTGTACAGCGTGTACAGCGTGCACAGCGTGCACAGCCTGTACAGCCTGTACAGCGTGCACAGCGTGCACAGCCTGTACAGCCTGTACAGCGTGCACAGCAACACTGGAGCTGAGGCCATGGATCGGCTGCTGTGGCTGCACACAGCATGTGAATGACGTGTAAACTGTGGCTTACTGCTACCTAGCTTTGCCTCCCGCTGCTTCTGAATCTGCGTGCCTCATCTGCTAAATGAAATGGGAAGAGAACTCAGCGATTTGGCTTTCGGGATTGGTGCATCTCTAACAGTCAGCTGACGTGGAAGAGCACAACATGTGTGGATGAATGAAGTGAAAGGGCACAGCCTGGACTCAACATGACGCCTGCTGTCTCCTTCTGCAGAATCCAGCTTTCACTCGGAGAGAAGAAAACAAAAAAGGCCGTCTGTCTATCAGGATGAGCGACTTCCAGAGGTGGAGATTTTGTTTCTCAGCTTGCACGTAACATGACACAGTGTTGATGAATGAAACAAGAGGGTGCAACCGGAGCTGGAATATTTACCTTGAAGCCACGTGCTGCGTGACAGGTCGTCTCTGGGTCTATACAGCGTCTGCTGAGTGGAGGTCACCAGTCCGGGGCTCTGCACAGGAGAAGACCGGGAGAGAATAATGGTTTTCCTCTGGTTCACCCGCATCCTTTCTCTGCTCCGGATTACAACATGTGAGTTTCATGCATGCCCTGCTGGTTTGAGGATTGTCTGCCTCAACGGGAGGGTGTAGCCCTGCTGTGAGCTGGAGACTGGAGACCAGCTGCTGTTACATCTATCAGTGCTCATCAAGTCGGTCAAAAACATTCTTAAAAAAAACCTAAACTTCAAGCCGCTCGACTGCAGGGAACTTTGATCCCTAATAAGAAATACAAAGGATTCTGCCAGATCATCAATAACAGAAAACAAATATACCACATTGCCTCCACTTTGACAGCTGTTGAATGTCAACCTAAAGGCCGACGGGAAGGAACAAGTGAGCAGCAGGTGGACGTGGAGACACAGCTGATTTATTACAGGAATACTGAGGCAAATGCTGTCGAATGCGAGGTGTGGACTTTACAAGAGGCAGCAGTGTAGTTGTATCCTGTATATATATATATATATATGTATATTCATCACCACTCATCTGTAGAATAAAGATAAATTCATCCCGCCGCAACCTTCTTTGTGATTCCTATAAATCCCACTGAATTTTCCCCATCCAGCTGAAAATGTTATCAGCCTTGTAATCGACCTCTGTTAGCAAGTCTTGTGCAGTCCTCCCCTGTGTGCACCAAGGAGAGAGACGCTCTTTTCAAACACTTGCTAAAATCAAATGCAAACTGCATCATCTTGAGAAATACTCTGATAAACAGGCACAAACAGGACGTCACTGTCCACGGTGGACTCTTTTTTTTGTCTTTCATACTCAGACACATTTCTTTCCACAACACCGAAAAATCGACTCTGAACAGTAACAATTTTAAGCCAAAGGGGGAGCACTTTATTCACACGTATACCTGCCCCATCGGAAAATCAACCTTTTGGAAACTTCATCACAAGGTCTCCATGAAAGGATGGAGATTGTGTTTCCATGTTAAGTTTAAGTCGTTTCCCAAACAATTTCACTTTGACTTCCACAATAAATATCTGCTTTGAGTTGGACAATTTTGGAAAAGAAACCCGTATTTGTTTTCTTGCCACGAGTTAAAGTAGTGTGTCTGAACAGGAAACCGGCCGGGCTCTGCTGTATATGAAGGTGGACGACGTGTCTCCACTTCCTCCCACTGAACAAACATGGATCCAGAATATCCCAAATATGGGAATAATTATATTATATGGAAATAATATGATGTCATTTTGAGCCAGAGTCTGCGCAGTGATCCACGGTGGTGCCGTGGTATCGACCTTTTCGTAGCATCAAACAGTGAAACCAAACTTATCAGATAAGAGCTTCTTTCAGGAAGAGAGCAAGAAAGAAACCGACGTTATTCTGGCTTTATCTTACATTTCTTGTAACAAACAACCTCTAAATATTTTTGGGTAATATTCTTTTGTTAAGCTCTATACATAACAACAGTTTATCATATTATTACATATTATTATTGGTTTATATATGTTGCCCTACACCTCCACACATCTTCTCTTCTTCTCTGACTTGATATGCCCTCTATGGAACAAAAGTCTCTTGCTGTCTACATATCCGTCTCTTTCACCCTGAAAGTGTTTAAAACTTCACTTCCTTCCTCACTCTGTTGTCCCCCATTACCCTCCTCTTCTTCCTGTCCCTTTGCCCTCTATTGAATAAAAGTCCTCTTCCTTTCTTAGATGTTGTCACTGATAATGTATCGTGTGAGCCATTAAATTGAACCAGAGGAATCATCAGTGCTCCTCTGAGGTGAAGACAGCCGATGAGTTTGGCTAACAAGACATTGAAAACACGGGGTGGGGGGGCACAGCTGAATGATATTACTGTGGGTATTAGCACATACGTCTATATCTGCAGTATGCAGCATAATACATACAGTATATCTGCATATCAGCACATGAATGCAGAATCCGCAGGAAGCGTTCTTGTTCTAGTTGTAGTCAGTCCGAGTAGTGCTGACCAATCACCTCTGAGCAGGCTTTGGCTGCAGGCAGGTAAACAGTCCAGGTAAAATACAGTCTTGGAACCTATCGTCTGACGACAGTTTTTACTTTTTTAAAAATTCACTGCAAAAGACTCCAGCTCAGTCGTAATTTCCTGTGAGAGCATGCTGTTGCCTCAGGTGGTGCCACGTGACGCAGCTGAAGACGACAGTATTTCCAGTGAAAAGAATCTGGGGTTGGAGATAGAAAGACTCTTACTGCTCTGCATCGCTGCTTGAGGCTACATTAGCCGCTACTTGCATAACACCCAAATGTCTGGCCGAGCTGTCGTCAGTCACGGTGCATTGTGGGTAATGTAGGCGCCAGGTTTTGACAAGGAAGAAGAATGTGTGGAATAAAGAAGACGGTCTCTCTGGTTCTGCTGTATTGATTTTCATGTTTTTTTTCTTTAATAATAATAATAATAATAATAATAACTTTATTTATATAGAACCTTTAAAAATTGCATTTACAAAGTGCTTTGTCAACAATGCAAAGAGCAGCTCAAATACATAGAACTGAGTGATAACAATGTAAAATAATATAAAAATGACATAACACAAAAGAAAAATTCAAAAGATTAACAGTCAACAATAAAAATAAATGACGTCACATGACAGCAAGTCTATAAAACTGTGTTGTAAGAAGTGATTTAAAGAGTCAATGACTCTGCAGCCTGATCTCCTCAGGCAGGTCGTCCAGAGTCCAGGGTCCTGATGGCAAAAGCTCGGTCACCTTTAGATTTAAGCCTCGACTCTGGACGACCAGAAGGCCTCAGCTGAGGGTCTGAGGCTGAGAACTGGGTCATATGGGGTCAGTGTTCCTGCGGGACAGCTTGGTGTCAGACCCAGGAGCCTGATACTGATCAGTAAAATCTTAAAATCAATTCTAAGTAAAACGGGGAGCCGATGGACAGAAGCAGGATCAGTAAGAAGCCGAGCTGCTGCGTTCTGGACTAGTTGGAGGCGACAGAGTAACGTTTGGTTGATGCCAGATGGAAGGCCTTTCCTTACCTAGTCTACTGACTCTCTTTACAACCATCTGACCTGGCAGCAGGTATCTGTTCTAGCTGCAGATCTGATCTAATTCCACTGATGTTGCACACGCAGATCTGCTGGTTACATTCTGTGCAACAAGGACCAGATTGTTGCAAAATGACCACAGAAACCTGCTTATGTGCACGTCAAACTGGTCCTTTTGATGAATTATTCTGCGGTTTCTACTGCAGTCCCGTGAAAAATTGTAGATCAGTCAAAACCTCCGCTAATAACTCTCTGTTTTCCTGCCAGTCCTCCCCCTGTGTCCATATGCAGAAACACTGTGCAACCGGCGACTGCACGTGTCATCTTCCTTTTAACAAGTCTGGCCAAAGTACCGCCTGGAGAGCCACATTTTTAAGTACAAGACAGACCGACACCTTGTGTTTAAAGGGGATGAAAGTGACGAATGTGATTTGCCATGATTTTCACAGCCTCTAACACACCCTGTAGGCGAGCCTTTGGAATTACACACCCCTGATGCACCGCCCAGGGTGCTGGTGACCTGTGTCGCGTTGCAGGCTTCAAAATAGAGCCTTTAAATCTGAGAAACAAAGATTCTTTTGTTCAAATCGGCACAGCAGCTTCTTTTCTCTTCTTCTCTCTAACCAATTGGTGCTTTTCTTGGAAGCGAGATTGTGGTAGCTATATTTTGGCCTTAATGATTACTCACAGAGTAGAAAATGCTAATTAAACTATAACTTATATAATTTAGCTGCACGAGTTAAGAGCTAAAGATTTAGCTGGCAAATGAAATGTCGCTGGCCTGCTGACCAATTACTAATATCAAAATCATGATTTGAGAGAGTGCAAATCTTAAACTGCTGGAGCTGTGATTTTAATTATAATTGACATAATCAATGTCTCACGAGCTGCAATAACAAAACCGTTTTAGTAAACTAATGTAATTGTCCAGTCTGGAAAGCCACCTATATACAGTATCTTCATGCCTGATAACTGCCTCTATGGGAGTTGGCCTAACCAAAAAGTTGTTCTGCTCCACCAACTGCTTTCAGTACCAAGTCACTGGAGTCAACCTTTCATATTATCAAATCTTTGTTTTAGTAGCTCCGATAACAGTTCGTCCTGTTCAAGAAGATATATATTCTCTGTCTGGTGTATTCTTTTACAGTGAGTTGAGAAATAAAGCTGTTGTCAGTAAATATTGTACTGCACCTTTTATACTAAATCTCTGAATCTTTTCATCTACAAACACGATCCGATTGGCACAAAACGATCATCCCTCTGGAGTTCAACAAGGCCCGTGTTTCACATCACCGTGCTTTCCTTCATGTTGGTATTCTGCACGACTGCAAAACTTTTCTCTGGCACTTCGGATAGAGAGAGAGAGAGAGGGGGGGGGTGTATTGTGGCTGCAGTCAGCATCCTCCATCGCCTCCAGTAGCTCATGTCAGAGAAGTTCAATTCATCAAACGAATGAGAGCGAGAGATTAGCATTTTTGCGAGAAACCATACTTACACACAGCCGGTCTCTCTCTCTCTCTCTCTCTCTCTCTCTCTCTCTGTCTCTCTCTCTCTCTCTCTGACACACACCACATCAGAAGCACACACAGACAATTTTGTGCCTCCCTCGCGCTCTAGCGATCGCAGTCACACTGACTGCTGGCTTGCCTCCACACACACACACACACACACACACACGCACACACACACTGAGTGACACACACTGCAGCAGAGCACGCGCTCTCTCTCTCTCTCTCTCTCTCTCTCTCTCTCTCGCTCTCTCGCTCTCTGTCGTCCCGCCTTCTTGAGAGCAGCAAACATTCATCTCTCCATCGTACGGAAACCGGCTGCTGCTTCCTTTGAAGCTCCATCCTTCTTCTCACTCTCCACCAATAATTCTTTCTTTCTCGTTCTTTTCTTTATCTCTCTCGGCTCCTGCTGCTGCCCTCTCTCTCGCCCTCGCCGTTAGAGAGCAGGATTGTGTATTGTCTGGGTTGAGGGGGTTTGTGTTGTTAGCTAGAGGAGGGACCATGCAGCATCCTGGAGGAACATGTGTGGCGTTACCCAACGTGGACGCCTGTCCTCAGCTGTCCTGCGCCGCCCTCACCTTCATGTATTTACAGCAGGTGAGTGAGTTTTGTGTACATGCCATTGTTTGCTGCTGCTGCTGGCCATGGGAAGTGTAGTGGAACAGAATAACTGCATGCTGCTCCTTGCAGAGCAACATGAGAGAAGCGCAGAGTGTCTGCATGTGTAGCATCTGTAAATGCGTAGTGTCCGTTTGTGCCAGAGTGAGAAGCACCAGTGCTCCTTGTCATGCTGAACTGTGTACAGCTGATCCCGGGGCGCCCTCCTCCACTCCTCTGCAGGAAGAAAGGATGTTAACTTCTGTTAGTCGGAGGCCGTGGACCAGGACCATCCTGCTCCAGACTCTACTTTGTTTGTGTACTGTAAAACAAACGCAACGTTTAGTGTCGCATTAACAGCGTGCCAGGTAGATCATTTGGAAAAGAAATTCAGGTTCAGAACTCCCAATTCACTGTATTTTTGTCATTTGTGAGTGTAATAGTTTGACTCTATAACAATGAAAATTCAGCCTCATCTATTTAACAAAGTGTTTGCCTTAAAGACATTTAGATTTTCTGTATAGCAGCATGTTTAGTGATGCTGGTGCTACAACAACAGTATGGTTTTTATTATCTTTAAAACTTCTGTGAATTATTTTAAAGGATTGTCAATAATTTATTATTATATTATTAATGGCCATATGCTTAAATGTGAGGTATTATCAGATATATATTTGATACGTTTGGGATATGGTTTGCACTGTTTTGCTGCAGTGTTTAGGTTGTCTGTACATATACTGTGTCCGTATAGTTCCAGTCCAGTGGTTGGCGCTATGGCTATTTGGCAAATGATATGGATACGTTTAATGATGTTTACGGTTAATATTTGGGTTACGGATTTAATAACTTTAATGTTCACATATGGAGGTCTGTGGCTGCCAAAAATAAGAATTTCCATGTTTGAAAATGTCTTACAAAGCATAATAAAGCACAATATATTACTTTTTAGATTTGTGGACAAATTACAACCTTGAGCTGCAAATAAAATGTCAAAGTGGACTTTTGAAGTTAATTGAATTGTGTGCTGATTTTAGCTTCCATGATTATTTTTCATAAAGGCTGAACTGTTCTCTAAAAACTCTAAAGAGTCTGGACCTGCTCTATATGAAAAGTGCTATGAGATAACCTTGTTATGATTTTGTGCTATATAAATAAAACTGAATTAAACATTGCATTTAGTCTCAAAAAGGAGGCAGCCATCTTGAATTTGGTAAATAAGGGCCCTCTAGATTGTGTAGAATAGGTTTGTCAGGTAACTGATCATGTTGCGATGTCAGAAGCTCATGTATCAAATATTATACAAACGGCGTGGGTTGAAATTTATTTTTATATTGGCAGCCATAAACATCCATGCTGTGTTTGCATACACATAGTGAGAAAATACTGCAGCTTGTAATTTGAACTGGAATTCCCTGTCAGATCAGGCTTGTTCATAACAGGCAGCATGTGAGTTTGAAAGATTACATTAAAACAGCTCTGTAACGAGTGCATATTTCAAGCAATGCTGCTGTTTGCTTCATCAGAAAGATGAAACATTGTTCTGGTTGTTCAGATACTACATTTGGAAATCTGTGCTTATGATCAGAAATATATGATTTTTCAAATTTTTTCTATATATTTTGTTACTTTTTCTCTTCTGAGTAGAGAGAGAGAGAGTGTGTGTGTGTGTGTGTAAGTATGAATGAATGAATGAAGCTGTGGCAGGGAAACATGAGCATGTTTGTGGGAGCAGTGTTTACACCCTGTTCCTCCATCATGACACCACCCACGGATCAATCATCAGCTGGGATGAGTCCCAGAAGATGGCGCTACACAGTTACACATCTATCACCGTGTGTTCCATACGGTATCAGACGTTTAGCAGGGACTCCTGTTACATAAAAACACCTCCACAAAAGTAGCTCACTTGCTGCAGGGTGACACAGGAGCACTGTGCATCAAATATTGATTTGACCTTCGACAATCAATTGATCACTGTATTTGCTCTGAAAGGGTAATTGGATGTGCTGCAGTGAAATAAAAACCAAAACATTGGTTGGTTCCTTTGTGTGGTGTAAAAGAAAAGTCAGAACAAATCAAAAGCTTGCCAAATTTTGAGAAAACATCTAAAATCATGAGGAATGTGTTCTAATTCGATCCCGTGCTCGTGTTACTGTTCCCTCACAGGGTTTAGTCGAGGGAGGTTGTTGGCTTTGGGTGAAAAAATGCAAAATAAAATGAAATAATGATACAATTTAAGTGTAGCCAAAGATGCCTTGCCAAATTAACACAGAGCAGAGAACAAGATATCCTGGGGCACTGGAGCCTGGCATCCCTGGACCCAAGGTGGGCGGAGTGATCAGAGCGGGCCTGTAGGTGAACCTATAGTTAATAGTTATGGATTGTTTATTTGGCTGCAGTAATGGGAGGCGACGTGGCTGCTTTGATCTAATTTATTGAGTAATAATTCCAGAGTAATTTTTAAGAAGGTGATAATATAAGTTGTTTTTTTTACAGGTTTTAGATGGTCCTGATATTTAGCAGACACATAAACATACAATTTAACTAAAGCAGTTATTTTGCTAAATCTAAATTATTGTAATCCAGCTTATTTCTTAATTTGCTTTTGCCCTTATTCTTATTCTTCTTCAGGTGTGCACTAAGACATACGAGTATGAGTAGGTGTGTTTGGAATAATCTCTATACACAACCGATCAGCCATAACTTTCTGACCACTGACAGGTGAAGTGAAGAACACTGATTATCTGGTTACCATGGCACCTGTCAGTGGGGGGGATATATGAGGCAGCAAGTGAACATCTTGTCCTCATAAGTTGATGTGTTGAAGCAGAAAAAATGGGCAGCAGAAGGATGTGAGCGACTTTGACAAGGAACCAAACTGTGATGCTGGACGACTGGGTCAGAGCATCTCCAGCACTGCAGCTCTTGTGGGGTGTTCTGGTCTGCAGGGGGCAGCACCTACCAGAAGTGGTCCAAGGAAGGA